>JACVTC010000005.1:917500-932500 GCA_016946835.1 Neocallimastix lanati (nom. inval.) | reverse complement strand
AACTTCACTAATTTTCCATTTTTTTTTAATTAACATTAATAAATTTCTTAACATCCATCCAGGATTATTTGGTAAAACGCATGGATCAGCAAAAGCAATGATTGTTTTATTCTTATATAATATATTTAGTGTTTATGAAAACGATTTGTATTATTTTATCAATATTATTTTTATTATTTATTTATTTATTTATTATTTATTTATTTGTCTATTTATTTATTTATTTATTTATTTATTAACATTATGTGTAATCTTTTTTTTTTTTTTTTTTTTTTTTTTTATAAATACTATATATACCTTGTCATCTGAAGTAAAAGATTCATATTCTGATAATGTTCCCACTTTAACATTATTTTCATTATCTTTTTTAAAAATAAAATATCCTGGAATGCCTTTATTAATATTATTAGGTACTTTTAATAATTTTTTATATTTGTCATAAAGAGAATGTAACTATTTATATATTAATATCAAAAAATAATATTTTTGTTTAAATATTAATTACTAAATTTTTAGTAATTTAATTTTAATTTTTTTTTTTTTTTTTTAATTATATATCATGCTTTAATTATAAAAAAATAATGTAAATATTTTGTTAGAGTATAATTATAATTATATGTATATTATTTCTTATATAATAACCTCATTTTCATTTAAATATTCGTGTAATGGTGTCACATTATTAAGATAATATGAATTTTTTGGAATTAATGCAGGAAATGCAAACCAGTAATAATATTTATATTTTTTCAAATCTGAGAATGAAATCAAAAGAAACTGATTTAATAAGGCAGGGCATTTGATGGCTTCTCCACTTAATATGCTTTCCCAAATCTTTTTTATAATAAATTATAATAAATTAATTATATTAATTAATAATTCATATTTAGTTTTAGCTAATTATTATATTTATTAATGGAATTACCTTTTTTGAAACTTCTTCAAACAATGCTTTTCTATCTAATTTTTGAAAATCTTCAATAGTATTGGTATTTTTTAATAAGCCTTTCATTGGAAATGAAAATGGTGGAATGCTTTATTATTCAAATGTTATATATTCAAAAAAAAAAAAAAAAATAATTGTTTTAATAAATATTAAAATAAATCTTAAATTATAATTAAATATTGATATGTGTATTTATACTATTATTATATTTATAATTATTCTTTACCTCTCATTATTTAATGAACTAGAATTGAGTTGAAGAAATGATGGTATTTTTACAGCTTGATTTGCTTTACTTGATTGTAAACTATTATAAGAATAGTAACCGTATATATCAATTGGTGCATCACTAAGTTTTAAATTATCAATTTTTTCTTTTGTCAATGAATACCAAAAAGAAGGGTCAACAAGACTTGATAATGATTGAAATTGAAGTGGTTTTTTTTCTTTATTATCCATTTTTAAATTATAAAAATTTAAGGAAAAAATTTTCTAAAAAAATTTTTTATTTTTAATAAAAGATAATATATATATATATATTTTTTATTATTATTATTATTATTTTTAAATTATATAATTAAATAATAATAAATATATAATTCTTTATTTTAATTAAATTTAGATATGTATTTGGAATCTCACAATTTAAATATAAATTATTTATAGTTAATATGGTTTTTATTAAAACCAACAACGAAAATATCAATAAAAAAAATAAATATATAATAATATATTAAAAATAAAAAAAAAAAAAAAAACTATTATACTACTTATCTTTTTAAAAAAAAAAAATAATATAATAATTATGATATATAATGAAAAAAAGACATAATTATTAAAATGAATAGTTTTTTTAATGTTTTTAATTTATATATATTTAGAATTTAAATAGAAAAAAAATTTTTGTTAATAATATATTATCTCGTACATAAATTTATAACAATTACATTAGTAGTTACATAAAAATTTAATTGAATTTGATTATCTCTGCTTTAAATTTTTTGAGCGCCCACGCCCTATTGGTATGGCAGTTAATCATACATCCATATTAACATATGGGGGAGACAAAAGTCTTCAGTCTATAAAAAAAAATAATTAAATCTTTTAAAATATGGAAATGTTAGAAATAAAGTTTAATATATGAATATTATTCTTGTTATTAAACAAAATAACATATATAAATTTTATGTATAAATATTATTATTATTAAGATATCAATTATATAAATTGTAATATGGCGTATGTATGGCATTCATTTACATTTATGTAATAACACATAAAATAAAATTGTGATATAATTAAAATTTATGTAGTAAAAATATATATAAAAAAATATTAAAAATAATTATTAAAAAGCAGTTAACTATAATTATAAATAAATAATAAAAAATATTAATAAAATAATAAATAAAATTTGAAGTGTTGATTCTAATAGGAAATAAAAAATAATAAAAAAAAAAAAAAAAAAAAAAAGAGAGGCTGGTTGATATATTTTGAATATTCTATTAATTTATTTTTAAATATATTAATCTATTTTTAAATATTTAATTTTAATTTTTTTTTTACTTCCAAAAAAAAATTAAATCTAAATGATTTTTAATAAAATTAAAGTTTTAAATTTTAATTAATATATATCATATACATATTAAAAAAGAAAAAGAAAAAAATTAAAAAAAAAAAAAAAATTTTTTTTTACTTAATCAAAGTGGTTATAGTAGACGATTAAGTAATAATAATAATTATTATAAAGTGTCATTTATATTTATTGTTAATTTTATTTTACTTTTTAATTTTTTAATTTTTTATAATTAATTAAAGTTCTTGTTTGATGATTAAATAATAATAATAATAATATTATTTTTATTATTTATATAAATTAAATATGTGTAAAAAAAAAAAAAAAAAAAAAAAAAAAAAAAGTAAAAGACACTTAAAATTATAATATTATTATTTAATAGTCTAAATATTATTATTACAACTTTTTATTTCGAATTTGTTGATTTCTACCTCATTGATTTTTTTTTTTTTTTTTTTTTTTTAACATTTTTCCCATTTCTATGTATTAATACAATATATATTAGAATGAATAAATTTTTACAGGTTTTAGAATCTAAAATAATAAATAAGAATAATAATAATAATTAAAGCTTAATATTATTTAACACTGTCATAAATTATTTATATAATATGTAAATGTATTATTTAATACATATGAGATAAGGCTTGAGGCTTAGTAATCAAGTGTAATTCATTAAAATAAAATATTAAATTCATTAAAATAAAATATTAAAAAACAATATTTACATGGTGTAATGCATTTCATGTATTACGAATCATTTTATAGCTATATACCATTAATAAAAACTATTATAATTCTTTATATATATATATATATATATAAGCACCAAAGATTTTCATGAAAATTTTTAAAACAGAAATCAAAATAAAAATATTTCTATTTTTTTTATAAAAATAAAATTAAAAATTGTTTTTAAATTTTTAATTGATAATAATTTAGTATTTATAAAAAAAAAATTATTATTTTATTTCATTTGTTAGTAATTTTTGAATTTTTATTTTTATTTTTTTTTTTTTTTTTGTTAAAATGAATGATAATTTTAAAATTTTAGATTCTATATATGAATATTTAGTTAAACGTGATAGTGATGATTATGAAAATGCTGGTTTCGAAATGAGGATCAGAATCAATAATTTCATAAGAATTAACTGTAATTATAAGCATTTAGAAAGTATTAGAGAAATTCCAGAAGAATTTAAAAAAAATAAAAATAATTATCAATGTTTGAAAAGAAATAACTTAATAAAAAAAGTTATTTATCAAGATGATAAATATCATAATGATAATGGAATGAATACTGAAGACATAGTGAAAAATAGAAATAGTGAAGAAGAATTAAGAATAACAAATACAACTGAAAATGAACAAGAAAATCATCCGAAAAAGCAATTTTCAATTGGAAAATCAGTTAGTTTAAATATAAACTTTGATGGTAGTACTACTGAGGAAGGAACAGTTTTTCTAGTAGGAATTAGGGTGGCCAATAAATATATATATAATTTGAAACAAGTGAAAGAATGCATGGAAAAAAAAATGGAAGACTTGTACGAAGACGTTAATAAAAATGCAAAAGAACTGGTAGATATAAATCCTGTTACAGAATTACCAAATAATAATTTTAATTCGAATAATGAAGATAACTCGGGTTTTAAAATTAATCTCAAAACGAACAGCACATTGATTCCTAACGGCTTCTGGGTCTATTTTGTGGTTCTAGTTAAAGAGAGTAATGTTAAACTTATAAGTGATGGATTTTCTTTGATTAGTTACCACCAGTTTAACAAAAGACAAAAAGAAGAAAAAGATAAAGATAAAGCCGAAGATAAAAAACAAAACAAAAGACAGAGAGAAGAAAAAAATAAAAATAAAGAGGAAAAGCAGTTAAAAAAAAGAAGAAAGGATGAAAAAGCCGAAAATAAAGCCGAAAATAAAGAGAAAAAACTAGGTGAAAGTGAAAATAAGTCTTTCTTTGAAAAGCAGAAGCTACTTATGAAAAGCAGTCAAGAAAATCTTTATGCATACTACTTTGAAACTCTATTTTATTTGGATAAAGATAGAAAATATAAAATGAATAATATTTTAGATTTTAGGATTAAATTCTATGAAGAAAGTAGTACAATACAAAAAAATCAAAGAGATGATAAAATGCAGCCAGATTCAGAGAAAAGTATTTATAATAAAAGTAAATCAGATTTGAAAACTACAGTTGTTAATAATGAAAATCAATATGATTTTGTAACTACAATTAATTGTAGTGAAAATATATAAGAAACTAAAGAAGCTTTTATTGATACAGCAAATTCCAATCTAATTTTAAATGAAGATCAAGTTGATATAAGTATGGAAAACATTAACGATTCCAAAACACAATCTAATAATCAAAGTACCAAATCCACATTCCCATCTCCGTCTCCACTTAGTAATACTTCTGAAGGTAACTTATCGCCATTAATTAAAAACGATAGTTTAATAAGCAATGATTGTTCAAAAGGAATTAGTCCAACTTTAAATAATATAAATCATAATAGCTCTTTGTTATTTAATAATAGTTTATACTTTCAAAATAATTTATTAGCTAATGAAAATTTAATTAACCTGAAAAATTACATGGAATTTAAATTTATCCATTTACTTGAAGAGAAAAAACTTATAAAAAATATTCTTAATAAAATGAATGAGTTATTTATATATTATATACAATGTTATAACATGAAAACAACTAAAGACAAATTCCATGAAAATTATCTTATAAATACCATAAGTTATATAATTCAAAAAAATTTAAAATTTAGTCAATACTTTGTAGAATTAGATGAAAAAATAAATAATTTCAATATTGAGATCAAAAAAGCCAAAGATAACACATTTAATACTGTTCAAAATTATAACCCGGATAATACACCTGTTTCTGTTCTTAATAATAATGGTTGTTAAATGAAAAATACTAATTTGTCGTTTGAATATATATTACTTAATCATTTTATCTTTTAATGGATTAAATAATATTTTATTAAACAATATTAATTTTTCTTTTTAAAAAAAAAAAAAAAAAAAAAAAAAAAAAAAAAAAAGAAAAAAAATTATTCGTTAGATCCTAATTATTTTTAATAGTATTATACAACAATAATTTGTTGAATGTTGAATATTTAGGAAATAAATGCAATATTTTTTTTTTTTTTTTTTTTTTTTTTTTTTTTTTTTATAATTATTATTATTATTATTATTTGAAATAATTTTAATTTTTTATATTATAATAATTAAAAAATAATATACTAATATTTAAAAATTAGTATATATTATGTTATAGCATTTATTATAATTATATTCAATATTTTTATATTTTATTCAAATTACAAAAATTATTATTATTTTATACCTTTTAGTTATATTAAAAAACGTTAATACTATAAATAAAATCTTATTTTTGAATTAAATTTTATATTAAAAATATTAATAAAGAAAATATGGATTAACAATATTAAGAAATAAAATTTTATTTTTGAATTAAAGAATATTATTTTCGTATAAAATAATTTTGAATAAACTAAATTTTATTTTATTTTATTATATTTTATTCAATCTTTACATTAATTATATTTGTGTTTTATTATTTTATCTAATTTTTATTTTATTAAAATTGTATTTTAATTATATTATATTTTATCTTACTTTAATTTATTTAATCTACTCATCATGTATTATTAATCATCTCACTAATAATATTCCTACTCTGTCACATTACACATGGACTAAAGAATCAAGGACTTTGGATAAGAAATTAAATGGTAAAAAAACAAGTGAAATAAAAAAGTTTTATTGGGAAAGAGATGTCTTCAAACCCTCAAAAGCTAAAAAAGCAATTATTTACAAGGAGAATGATTTTGGATTTATTTCAGAAATCAAAAGCTTAACATTTCAATATCCAAAGTATCAATGATTGAATATTAATAAATTATATATATTAATAAATTATAATTATAATTATATATTAATAAATTATATAATATATTATTTATTTATTTAATAAAAAACAAGCCACATATAAATGAGCCATATTATGAAATGCACCCCGAAAAACTATTTATATAAATATTTATATAAATATTTATATAAATATTAATAATATTTTGGACATAAACAAAGTTATTACTTTTTTACTTATTTATTTATTTATTCATTCATTTACTATACATTTGAATATAATTTGTAATATATATAAAAAAAAGTTGTAATAATATATATATTTATTTAAAAAAAAAAAGAAAAAGAAGCAATAAGAAGGTAAATATATATATATAAAAGGAAATAATTAGAGAATAAATAAATAAATATATATATAAAATAATTGGAAATAATTAAAAAATAAAAAAATAAATATAAATATAATAATAAATGTTACTTTCAAAAATAAAATGTAAAAGGATTATTAAAAAAATTTTTTTTATTTCCGGTGTGTGCCATGAACATTGGGAATATTGAGGTAATCACAGACTTCCTTTTTATAAAGGCAGACTTGTTCCTACTGGACGACCTTACTGAGTGTTTCAGCTTTGGCGCTCTGACATATATATTATTGTTGAGAATTTTATTAGTACTACTCCGAGTGCTACTCCAGTATAACCTAACCCATAAATTTTCGTACTAGCTCCCCGGCAATTGCGTAATTGTCAGAAAGATTGCAATTTAGATGAATATATCAACATGGACATATGAAATCATGTACCATACCCTCTCAATTAGTTCATTATCTATTATAATAATATATATATGAGGAACATACTTACCTGCAACCCTAATCAACATATTCTCTAAAAACCTCTTGTAAGGAAAACCTGGAAAATGGCCACAGGGCAGGAGCCTTATATATACTAGCTCACTGACTAATAACCAGGATGGAACCTAGTTCAGGATTGTCAGAAAGAAATATCATTAAGTGCCTTTTTTTATTTAATTTAATTTTTTATTTTCCTATTTTCTTCTAAAATTAATTTCTTCTTTAAGTATAAATTAAAATTTTTAATGAATATCGTCTTTAAAATTATCAATGAATTGTAATAAAGATATTAGGATTTATTATTAAATATATTTAAAGTTATTATTATGTATAAAGATTAAATTTATTTTTAAATATTTTTTAGTATTTATGTTTAAATATTTCATCGGTTATTTTTATTATTTATATATTACCCATATTGTAGACAGTGAATTATTATATATTTGATATTTTAATTATTATATGCTTGACCAAATAAATTGTAAATACTTAAGAGAAAAATTTTATAGAAACTATTAAAATACTTTTTCAAAAATATAATATGTTTAATGCTTTTTTTGATTTACTTCCATTTAATTGGAGTAAAAATACTTTATTTTTAACTATATAAAATTTTATATTAAATAAATATTTTATATCTATAAAACTATTTAAAAAAAAAAAATTATATATTAAAATGAAAATAATATACCGGTGGCTAAGTTATCATACTAATACATTACATTATAAAATAGTTAAAATGTATACATACATTTTCAGCGAATAAAAATTATTTATTTCATTGTACACTTTTTTTTTTCTTTTTAAATTTTAATTAAAAAAAGAAAAAAAGAAAAAAACTATTAATAATGGAAAAAAATACCACTGTAAATTTTTAAAATAAAATATATAAAAAATAACAGAATTAAAAAAAAAAAAGTTTAAACTATCTAATAAAATTTAATCATCTATTAAAAATTTCAATAATTTAGTTTAATTAAAAATAATATTTTTTGAGATTTAAATATAGTTAATTGATTTTGATATATATATAAATAAAAATCAATGGAACAAGAAGAAATAAATGAAGTTGAAATTGAAGATGAATATGCTGAAGCTGAGGCTGGTCCAATTCCAGTTAGTAAATTAGAGGTAAAAGAATTATAAAAGAAATAAAGATATAATTAATAATAGTAATAAAAAAATATATTAAAAAATTTATTAAATATTAAAAATAAAAATGATATTAATTAAAAAATTATAAAATATTTATAATTAATAATATTATCATTGTCATCTTCATCATTATTAATATCATTATTAATTTATATATATTTTAAAAGGAATGTGGAATTAGTGCCAATGATATTAAAAAGCTAGTTGCCGAGGGATACCATACCGTTGAAGCAATTGCGTATACCCCTAAAAAACAACTTTTGGTAATTAAAGGTATTTCAGAAGCAAAGGCAGATAAGATTTTAATGGAAGGTACATATTTATTATTATTATTTTTTTTTATAATATTTATAAAAAACAATATAATATAAAAATTCAATGAATTATTTATATTTTATAATGTAATTTTTTGATGAAATTATTTTATTGTGAATATAGCAACGAAATTGGTACCAATGGGATTTACTACTGCTACCGAATTTCACCAAAGAAGAGCAGATATGATTTCCATTACAACAGGATCAAAGGAATTAGATACCCTTTTAGGAGGTAAATTATTAATATAAATTTTAGATTTATGGAGTTTTTTTCATTTTTAATTAATCCTATAAATGTTAATTAATATATATAATAGGTGGTTTGGAAACTGGATCAATTACTGAAATTTTTGGTGAATTTAGAACTGGTAAAACTCAATTATGTCATACTTTAGCTGTTACTTGTCAAGTAAATATTATTTAATTTCATTGAAAATTAATTAAATTTTAGATTAATCTATTTTTGTTTAAATATAGTTACCTTTAGATATGGGTGGTGGTGAAGGCAAATGTTTATATATTGATACTGAAGGTACTTTTAGACCAGAAAGATTATTAGCTGTTGCAGAAAGGTATATCAATTTTTAAAATAAGATTTAAAATATACTTTTATATTTATTTTTACCTTTATATAATGAATTTTTATTTATATAAATATATATATTATATAATTTAAATTTTTATTTTTAACATTTCAAAATATTATATCAATTATTACTACTACTTCTACCACTACCACACCACTACCACTACTACTACTACTAATAATAATAATATTTATAATAAAGATATGGATTAAATGGAGAAGAGGTTTTAGATAATGTTGCTTATGCGAGAGCATACAATACAGACCATCAATCAACATTATTAATTCAAGCATCAGCAATGATGGCTGAACAGAGGTATTGTTTATTATATATAATAGATAATGAATAATAATAAGTGATAATAAATGAATGAAATATAAATAAAAATAGTAATTATGAATATATATTAATGAATAAGTATTAAAACTAATTATATCAGTAGTAATTATGATAATAATAAATTATCATTAATAGGTTATAAAAGTAAACAATTTTTTTTTTTTTTTTTTTTTTTTTTTTTTTTTTTTTTTTTTTTTTTTTTTTTTTTGTTCACAACTTAATACTGAAGTTATCGTAAATAATTATTTTATTTATAAATAAATGAACTTTTTAGATACTCTTTATTAATTGTAGATAGTGCTACTGCATTATATAGAACCGACTTTTCAGGTCGTGGTGAATTATCTGCAAGACAAATGCATCTTGCAAGATTTTTAAGAACTTTGTTACGTCTTGCTGATGTCGTAAGTTTTATATATTAAATAATTTGTTGATTATAATTAATATATATTTTATATAGATATATAAAATATAAAAATTAAAAAATATAAAAATAACTGAAAGAATTAGTACATTTTTTTTTTAAAAGAAATATCAAATTTTATTTTGAGATTAATTATTAGGAATAAATTAAAAACTATATAATGATAATTAATTATTAAATATAATTTATTTATATATTTTTATTCCCTGTTATTATTATTATAAAGTTTGGTGTTGCTGTTGTTATTACAAATCAAGTTGTTGCTCAGGTGGATGGTGCTGCTATGTTCGCTGCAGATCCAAAAAAACCAATTGGTGGTAATATTATGGCTCATGCTTCAACAACTAGGTAAGCATTTTTTTTTTTTTTTTTCAAAAAAAAAAAAAAAAAAAAACAGATTAAATACTATATAAATTTTATAAGTTATAATAGGTCAATGAATTGATTAAATAAAATTTATATGATAAAAAAATATTATTATTATTTTTTATTATTAATATTATATTATTAAAACAAAACGAAATAAACAACAACAACAAAAAAAAAAAAAAAAAAAAAAAAAAAGATTATATCTAAGAAAAGGTAGAGGTGAAACTCGTATTTGTAAGATATATGATTCACCATGTTTACCAGAATCTGAAGCTGTATTTGCAATCAATGCTGATGGTATAGGAGACGCTAAAGAATAAGCAGGAAACAAGATAAATCAATTTAAAAATTCATATTTTCATATTATAGCCACATATAATAATTTTTTAAATTAAAGCAAAAAAAAAAAAAAAAAAAAAAAAAAAAACAGAAAGTAACAAAAAAGAAAAGCAAATGAAATAAAGAGAAAATTGATCAAATTATATTGTAATGATAATATATATAACAGTTTAAAAATATCAAATTTGTGGGAAAAAAACAATAATAGCAATAACATTAGAAATTATAATTTTTTACTTAATAGTAATTATTTTAAAAGTAATTTTTAATTTAAAATTAATTTTAGATTAATAATATTTTATTATAATTATTATTGATATTATATTTCTTATTATTATTATTATTATTATTATTATTTTAAAGTTTTGGTATTTTAAAGATTCATTTTTCAAATTTTATTTTATTCTTTTTTGTTATAATATTTTTTACTATATTTATATATATCTTTCAAATCAAAATTAAATTCAATGAATAACTGTCGTTTTTTTTTTTTTTTTTGTTTTGTTATGGCTTATTCCAAACACAAATGTTACATAAACACAATAATTTATCTTTTTATTTATTCTTATTTTTTTATTTTATTTTTATTTTTTTTTTTTTTAAATTTTCATTAAATAACTTTTTTTATTTTTTTGATATACCAACATTTATTAATATATAATAATATATATTATAATTCTAATTTTTTTTATTTATTTTATTCATTATTAATATTATTATAATATTAAAAAGAAGAAATAAAATAAAATTAATGTAAATTAAAATAAAAATATAATAAACCAAAAAAATAATATTAAAAAATAAATATTTTTAGTATTTATTCATATTAATAAATGTTTTTTTTTTTTTTTTTTTTGTATATGAAAAAAATAAAAAAAAAAAAAAAAAAAGAATAGAAATTTGGAATAAAAGTTATAAATGACTAATGGAAGATATTCAAATATAAAATATACATAGTAGTAAATTTTGTTATTATTGATGTCTTATTATTATTATTATCATTATCATCATCATTATTATTATTCATTATTATTATTATTATCTTTTTATATATTTATTAAATATCTGGTTTTCTCAGATATATTTTATGGTTTTCAAAGTACTATCTTTTCCTTGAAATTTCGAATGAAATATTTTAATGATATTGAAATTCTTTATGAATTTTTTTTTTTTTTTTTAACTATCCAAATATTTTCCAATATCAAATAGTAACGTAAACACTGCAGTCATAGATATGAATAATGTAGAATCAAATACAGATTCTGATAGTAGTAACGAAGTACATAAAATATTAATAATAATAAGAATAGAAATAATATTGTTAATAATAGTAATAGTAATTGATATTAAAAATAGGAATATTTATATTGGTGATCATGAAAATAATAGTATCGTTACTAATAATAAAGTGAATAGATCAATTTGGTGAAAAAAAAAAAAAAAAAAAAAAAAAAAAAAATCGTTGCTAATATTAGTAATTTTCTGAATAATGAGTGTGTAACATAGTCACACACACACACACATATATATATATATATATATATATATGACTATGGTACCGATGATATAACTTCCTTCTTGGTGGAAGAGATACAAATATTATTGAATTTAAATCATAAAAAGGAATAGAATGATTTTATTTAAGAACCAAATCATTTCTGGTGATTAATCCAAAAAAACCCCCATTCTTGGTGTGATCTTCTGCTCTCTTTACAGAAATTATGCCTAGGGTTAGTGTTCGACAAGGAATTGCTATTCCGACGGTATAAGGGCAAATTGACCAGGAACGTCAACGCTGAAAATGCATTAAAACAGGGAAGCAGGACTAATGCCTCTAAAAGGAGAAGACCATAATTTCTTTCAAATAGCTAATTTAAATCCTAATCCGGATTAAGAATTCCTGTTTTAACCGAAATCTTATAATCTTGAAGGTGAGGTTCATTGCATATGAACTTTTTTTTTTTTTTTTTTTTTTTTTTTTTTTTTTTTTTTTTTTTTTTTCCTGAATTAATTTATACACTTTATTTTGAATATTACTTTTTTTTTTTTATTTCACATTACTATTTTAAATATTATTATGTTCAAATTAGACAAATAATATTTATTATTTTTTATTAATTCTGTGTTTTTTATAGTATTAAAAAAAAATATTCATGTAATTAATATATGAATAAATAAATAAAATTTAAAGTATGTAATAATTGCAACTTCAAAAAAAAAAAAAAAAAAAAAAAAAAAAATTCGAATGGAAAATATACATAGTAATTAATGTTATTATTATTGGTATCTTATTAAATAACTAGTTTTCTCGTTATATATTTTATTTTTAACAAATTTATATATAATAATATCTATATGCTCAATATTATAATACATTTCTTATTTTTTATTTTTTAATTTTTATTTTTATTTTTATTTTTATTTTATTTTTTTGAATAAATATTCCTGTTTAAAAAATAAATAATTTTTTGTTTTTATGAAGTTTTTATTTTATTTTCATTTTTAAACTTTATATATAATACAATTTAACAAAATAAAATATAACATATCATGTGACGCAAGGTTAAACCTAATAATTAATAAAAAAAGATAATGAACGGAAATTAAATTTAATATAAATTAAAAAGTTTATTTATTACTATTTTTTATTAATGTTATTTATTTATATATTTGAATAATATTAAATTATTTAATAATTGAAAAAAATTTTTTTCATTATATTCTATATCTTTAATTTATACTATAGCCCAATATGGAGTAGTGTACCGGATATACGAAAAAAATCTTTTGTATCAAGATGTTTATCTGGTACAACTTGAGTAATTGATGGTGTTATGATTATGGTTTTTTTTTTTTTTTTTTTTTTTTTTTTTTTTTTTTTTTTTTTTTTTTTTTTAATGATATAAATAGTGCTAAAAGTATTATAAAATTCATGATTCACATACATATATGAGTATGAGTATAAAATTCATACAGATGTTGTACATACGTTATACATAATACTAATACATAAATTATTACAATTATTATTATATCTTTTTCTGTATTTTTTTTTTTTATAAAAAAATCAAAAACCTTATTAAAATAATAATAATAATAATTATAACGGTAATAGTTAATAACTAAATAAGAATATTATTCATTATAATTTTTAAAAAAAAAAAAAAAAATTTATGAAAATTTAAACAAATTTTTGTTCTATTTTTTTTTAATTTTTAATTTTATTTTTTACTAATTAATAATAAATATACTGTAGAATTCATTTATAGAATTGAATTAGGTCATACATATAAAAGAGCTTTATATTTATTATTATTTTTTTTTTTATTTAAATAAATAATATTTAATAACTATTATGTTAGTTTTTGGTAAATATAAAATTTATAACATAATTAGAAACATTTATTATTAATTAATTATTCATATTCATATTCATATTATATTTGTTATATTTTAGTATAATATATTTAACCTTTATAAATATAATTAAAATCTTAAATATGAATTTCTAATTTTAATTTTGATAAATTTTTATTTTATACGTTATTAATTTAAAATTATTATATAGATACATATTAAAAATAATTATACAATTATAATATTTAATTTAGATATTATCAATTTAAAGTTAACATAGTCATATTAAATAATTATATAATTATATCAAAGTAAAATAATGAAAGAAAAAAAAAATTCATACGTTACATTTAAATTAAAATAATCTAATAAACTTTCTTTAATAATGATTGATCCATTTTTATTATCATTATGACTTTTTTCATCATTTTTATTGTTGTTATGAATTTTTTATTATATTTCTATTTACCTTTTTTCTTTTCATCACTACCTACAACATATTTATTTATTGTGGTCATCATTATTTTCTAAGTTTAAATTTTTTTTTGTACATTTTTCTTTTACGTTAAAAATATAAAATATATCCTCATCTACAATATATTCTATGTCCTTATTATTCAACCAGTCCATTATATTTTTGAAGCTGGTTGTTTAAATTCAATATAAAGATGCTCAAGATCAAACGAAGAATCCAACTTTTCAAGAAAATTATTAGATTCTTTTTAAATACCATTTAATAGTTTGGAGTATGATGAGAGGATGAACTCTTACATTTTAAATGGCATGGGAATAAAGATAAAATCATAAATTAAAA
>JACVTC010000005.1:832500-912500 GCA_016946835.1 Neocallimastix lanati (nom. inval.) | reverse complement strand
TAGTAGTAATAATTATAATATTAATTATTTTATAAAAATATTCACAATGATTAAGAAACATATTAATGTTTTTGAAAATTTTTAAATAGAAGATTCAAATAAAAATTAAAGTAAAATATTTATTTATGAAAACAATATAACATATTAATAAAAGTTTTATAAAGTTATAATTTTATGATTAATATTTTTCATATTAAATATCAATATTAAATAAGGAGAGAAAAAAAAAGAAAAAATATTTAAAATTTTATTAAAATTTGATACACTTGTTTTTTACTCATTTCCTAAATTTTATTTTTGAAATATATGAAATTAAATATGTACTAATAACTGTAGTTTCACTAACTATAAATATATTTAACTTTCAAATATATATAAATATATATTTATTTATTTATTTATTTTAAATTAAATTAATAAATAGAAATATCTAAAAGATAAAGCACGGTCATTATTTAATAAATATAAATATCTAAAAGATAAAGAACGGTTATTAATTAAAATTTATATTTATTTAAATTTAATGTGTAAAATTTTGCTTTTATTTTAATTATTATGTGTTTGAAATCTTTTTGTATATAATGCTCAAAAGTAAGTTTACTATTAATTAACTTTTTTAATTTTGAATTAAATTAATTATTTTAATAATTAATTTTTAAAACATATCGCTATCTCTGTTTTTATTGGTTTTAATATACTTTGAAATAATAATTTGCGGTATAAAAAAATGAAAATTAAAGTTTTATATTTGTATTTTTAACCAATGGCTGTTGAAAATTTTTAAAATATATAATTTTAAATTAATAAAATTTTATTTATAATAAAAATTACACACATTAAAATTATTCATATTTTTATTAGTTTATTAATAAATAAAAAATGATATTAATATTAATACTTTATTATTTATTATTTAATTCAATTTTTAGTTTATAAATAAAAGTTTAAAAATTATTTTAGGATGTAATTATTAAATAATAATAATAATTATTATTATAATAACAATAATAATAATAATAATTATAATAATAATAATAATAATTATAATAATAATAATAATAATTATAATAATAATAATTATAATAATCTTCAATTATAATAAAATATATTATTGATTAAAATTATTAAATCTTTAATAATAAAAAATATTATAAATTTAAATTATTAAAATTTTAATAATAATAAAGTAAAAATGATTTTATTGGATAACAACATGTATAAATTAAAATAAATAAAAAATACTATTAATATAAATTTTGTACTACTTTTATGGAAATCATTTTTTTTTATTAAATAAATAATATTTATTAATTATTTAAAAAAGTATAAAAGTCCAAAATTTTCCTTATAATTATTAGTCAACATCTTATATTTAAAGAATTAAGTAAATAAATATATAAAAAATTTTTTTATAAAAATAAAATAAAGTATTAATTATATATTTTTTAATATTAGTATTCTCTGGAAGAAATATTAAGTATTAAAAAATAGTAAAATCAATATAATTGTAATATAAAAATCAATAAGAATTAATTTCGTTTATAAAAGAAAATTAAAAACTTACTTGTTTAAAAGCAGGAAAATTTTAAACAATAATATTAAAATAAATTATAAAACTCTATTGTCTTTGAAAGAAATAATAACAAAGTAAGTCTTTTTTTTTTTTAATATGATTAATAAAAAAAATTTAAGATGTTAAAAATAAATAGATTATTAATTTAATATTGTATTTAAAATAATTATAATATTAGATGAGATTCAATATAATATTATTAGCTACTGTCAGTCTTGTTTCTGCTCTTCCTATCATTGAAAAGAGAGATAGTAACCCATATCTTATTTGTGGTCCCGAGGATTATAATTGCAAGCAAGAACAATCTAATGCCTGTCAACAAAAGGCAACTGAATGTTGGAGTTCCGGTGGTGAAAATTGCGATAAATTAAACAGTTTATGTTCAGAAATTTGGTCTTCAAACTCACAACCACAAAATCAAAACCAAAATCAAAATCAAAATCAAGATCAAAATCAAAACCAAAATCAAAATCAAAGTCAACCAGCTAAGACTCTACCAAACGCACAACCAAATGCTCAACCAACAGCTGCTGCTAAAACTCTTCCAAACGCACAACCAAATGCTCAACCAACAGCTGCTGCTAAAACTCTTCCAAACGCACAACCAAATGCTCAACCAACAGCTGCTGCTAAAACTCTTCCAAACGCACAACCAAATGCTCAACCAACAGCTGCTGCTAAAACTCTTCCAAATGCACAACCAAATGCTCAACCAACAGCTGCTGCCAAGACTCTTCCAAATGCACAACCAAATGCTCAACCAACTGCAGCTGCCAAGACTCTTCCAAATGCACAACCAAATGCTCAACCAACTGCAGCTGCCAAGACTCTTCCAAACGCACAACCAAATGCTCAACCAACTGCTGCTAAGACTCTTCCAAAAGCACAACCAAATGCTCAACCAACTGCAGCTGCCAAGACTCTTCCAAACGCACAACCAAATGCCCAACCAACTGCTGCTGCCAAGAATCTTCCATCAGTTCCATCTAGTAATGCTGCTAAGACTCTTCCAAATGCACAACCAAATGCTCAACCAACTGCAGCTGCCAAGACTCTTCCAAATGCACAACCAAATGCTCAACCAACTGCTGCTAAGACTCTTCCAAACGCTCAACCAAATGCCCAACCAACTGCTGCTAAGACTCTTCCAAATGCACAACCAAATGCCCAACCAACTGCTGCTAAGACTGTTCCAAACGCTCAACCAAATGCCCAACCAACTGCTGCTAAGACTCTTCCAAATGCACAACCAAATGCCCAACCAACTGCTGCTAAGACTCTTCCAAACGCACAACCAAATGCCCAACCAACTGCTGCTAAGACTCTTCCAAACGCACAACCAAATGCCCAACCAACTGCTGCTAAGACTGTTCCAAACGCTCAACCAAATGCCCAACCAACTGCTGCTAAGACTCTTCCAAACGCACAACCAAATGCCCAACCAACTGCTGCTAAGACTGTTCCAAACGCTCAACCAAATGCCCAACCAACTGCTGCTAAGACTCTTCCAAACGCTCAACCAAATGCCCAACCAACTGCTGCTAAGACTCTTCCAAATGCACAACCAAATGCCCAACCAACTGCTGCTAAGACTCTTCCAAACGCTCAACCAAATGCCCAACCAACTGCTGCTAAGACTCTTCCAAACGCACAACCAAATGCCCAACCAACTGCTGCTAAGACTCTTCCAAACGCACAACCAAATGCCCAACCAACTGCTGCTAAGACTCTTCCAAACGCACAACCAAATGCCCAACCAACTGCTGCTAAGACTCTTCCAAACGCACAACCAAATGCCCAACCAACTGCTGCTAAGACTCTTCCAAACGCACAACCAAATGCCCAACCAACTGCTGCTGCTAAGACTCTTCCAAACGCTCAACCAAATGCCCAACCAACTGCTGCTGCTAAGACTCTTCCAAACGCTCAACCAAATGCTCAACCAACTGCTGCCAAGACTGTTCCAAATGCTCAACCAAACGCCCAACCAACTACTGCCAAAACTCTTCCAAATAATGATCAAGAAAATGGACAATCTACTTCTAATGGAGATAATTCATGTGCAGCTGATGACTACGATTGTAAGAACAAGAAGTCTCAAGAATGTTATGCTGAACTTCAAGCTTGCTGGGCTAAGCCATATACTGAAGCTTTAAATGAAGAATGTAACGCTATTAACAAGAAGTGTTCTAGCATCTATGCTTAAATGAATAAATTATTTTCAATTAATTGAAATGTAAATTTTATATATTAATTTTAAAAAATATAAAAAAAAGATATATTTGTATATTTATCTTATTAATATCTATTTAATAAAAATATAAAATAAAAGTTGTTTTTAACAATATTTATAAAATATTTGTATATTCAGTAGAAATATGAATAATAATTAATTGTTTATAAAAAGTTGTATATTTTCATGTACTAATTTTGTGCATATATAAAATAAACATAAATAAATAAAGTTAAATAAAAAGGATTAAAAAAATTGTATTTTGAAAAAAAAATATTGTTATATTTCTTGAATTAAATCAAAGTTAAGGTTATGTTATTTATATTGTAATATTTTCTTGTAATACTTTTATTATATTAAATTTTAAATATTTACATTGTTATTTATATAAATTGTTAAATTGTATTTTTATTAAAATATTATATATAATATTTTAAAATTAGTATATATATTCAGAAATATTTATTAGAGTTTAATTTTATGAAAATTAATCTTTCAAAAAAGAAGTTCCTATTAATTAATATGTATGAACAATGCTATAATAAATCTTATAAAAAAGTTCTTTTTTTCTCAAACCCCTATCTCTTGATCTTCAAGTATTTCCAATTGCTGGCTTTTGTATTTCCTTTCAAATAAAATGCTTTTGTAAATGAAGAAATTCTAAATGTATTATTAAAGATCTCATAAACCATATACCTTCTAAGCCACGTTATTCTTGGTAGAAAAAATCACTGGTGCTCTACAAGAAAATTAAGAAAAAGAATATCACTAAATTAAAAGATGTTATTGAATCATATTGGTCTGAAGTTGGTAAATTCCAATGAATTAAAGTTACGAATTACGATAACTTCAAATTTATAAATACTATTAATTTATTCGAGCTCAGTCTTGAATACCCTCATCTAAGTTTAGGTTTTAACTGGATCTTAGGATTAAGAGCTTGTTACAAATACAATACACCCATTGCAGATAAAGTAGATAAATTTCCATCAAAAAAAGCAATTATAAACTTTTACTGGGAGAGATATAGCTGGAAAATTAATCAAGGCTAAGGCTTATAAGAAAAATTAATTTGAGAAAACTTGAGACTACCTAAAGCTCATTTTTAAATATCCTGAATATCGCTTTGGTTTTCTATGGGTGTTATAATTAATTTTATTACTAAAAATAATATTATTAATTTTATATGATTATTTAATATTATATATTATTGATGATTTATTAATGTTTTTTTTTATTTTTTTATTTTTTTTTTTTATTTTTTTTTTTATTGTTATTTTTATTTTTTTTTATAATTGTTATTATATATAAAGTAATATTAAAATTAGTATATTTATTAAAATTAATTATATTATTATTATTATTATTATTTTTTTTTTTTTTTTTTTTTTTTTTTTTTTTTATTTATTTATTTATAATTATTAGTATCCCTAAGGTAATTATTGAAGTATTTATATTTATTAATTTTAATTATATTATTAATAGTTTTTCAATTACTATTAATAACAATGATTAAATAATAACCACGGTTTAATGATAATAATATTATTTTTATTACTTCATGTAATATTAATATAAAATACATCTAATAATTTGATATTAAATAATATACATAATTATTAATACCAACAAATTTTTTATTTTTATCTTAAATTTTTATTTTTAAATTGGCTTTAAAAAATATTTTAAATTTCTTTTATTTATATATACATATATATATTTTTAATAATATATAAATATTTTTATTTTATTATTAAAAATACAAAGATTTATATTTATTTTTCATTTAAAACTATTTATAATTTTCTATTTAGTTATATATTTATAATAAAAAAAAGAAAATAAAATTTATTTTAGTTTTATTATAAATATTTCTATATTTCAAATTTTAAATATACTAATATTTATATTTTTATATTTAATAATAAATATTAATATTTATTAAAATTTTTAATTATGATTTTAAAACTAATATCCAATGTTGATATTCGTATTTTTCTTATTTTTTATTATTTTACATAATCATTATATATAAAAATTCACAATAACAAATTATTTTTAGTAAATAGATTCAACCATATTAAGTAATTCTTGTTCAATTTCGGCATCTTTATTTTGAATACCATCAAGAATATATGAATGTCCACCATGATATATTTTATGATCAATTTTAACTCTTCTGACTGTACGTTTGAGTTGTTCAATCATTGGTTCTGATAATCCTAATGGATCAACATTATCTTCATCACATTCAACAAATGTATATTTTTCAGCTCCAAGAGATAAAATAGATTTATCGCCATAACTTTTTAAAATTTTAGATTGATCATATCCATCTTTTCCAACTAAAAGATGTTCTCTGGCTTCACCATATAATCCAAGGAAAGAAAGTCCTGGAATATTACCTAATTGTTTCAATTGTTCAATACCTGCTAAAAGTTCATCACCTTCATCAATCTTATGACGTCCATTCAATGAAATTAAATTTCTAAGATAAATTGGTTTAAGTTTTTGATCATTGACAGTCATTTTAAGAGCAGCTTTAACAGTAGTTAAAGTAGCTAAATGAGCACCTGCTGAATGACCCATAAGTGTGATTTGAGACTTATCACCTCCATATTTATGAATATTTTTAACAGTCCAATGAAGTGCATTATAAATATCTTCAACCATATCATCAATGCTTTCAGTTTCAGGATAAAGTCTATAATTTACTAAAACAGATATGTAATCATTATTTTGGAAAAATTCACCAATGTAACTTTCTTTATCCTTACTACCTATTATTTTTTTATTTAAAAATTTTTTTTTTAAAATTAATTTAATTATTAATTAAATTTATTAAATTTAATAATTATAATTATAATATATTATAAAGGATATATATATAACATATCTTTTATTTTTAAATTAATTTTTTTTTTTTTTATATTAAATAAAAATAATATTTACCTTCACACCAACCACCACCATGAACATGAACAACAACTGGTCTTCTACTATGTATCAAAGCACTATCATAATAAACATCAAGATCGCTATAATTTG
The DNA here is from genome assembly GCA_016946835.1 of Neocallimastix lanati (nom. inval.). Taxonomy (NCBI): domain Eukaryota; kingdom Fungi; phylum Neocallimastigomycota; class Neocallimastigomycetes; order Neocallimastigales; family Neocallimastigaceae; genus Neocallimastix; species Neocallimastix lanati (nom. inval.). The sequence continues at coordinate 905,646 of JACVTC010000005.1, read as the reverse complement.
TGTAATTGATAGTTCTATAAAAATCAAATAAAAAATATTTTTTTAATAAATTTATTTAATTATTTATAATTTATAAATTTGATTTCTTATAAACTTACTTTTTAATAAGTTCATGTTCAGAGATAACTTTACCTTCACCAAAACCAAATGACAATAATGCAATTATAATTGCAATAGAATTACATAAAAATAATTTCATTTTTAAAAATGTTTTAAAATTATTTTTTAAAATTTTTAAAATTTTTAAAAATTAACAACTATTATTTATCTATTTTTATTTACTTAAATTTATATATTTTTAGTTTCTTTATTTCTAGATGTTTTATTGATTTTAAAATGAAAATATTTTCTTTCTTTTATACTTTTTTCATTAAAAGTTTTTTACTTTATTATTTTATATTTTAATAAAAAAAAAATAATTATATTCTAATAATTTAAATTAGATTTTGGAAACATATAACTTTAAATAATAAAATTTAATTTTTAGGGGAAAATATTAAAGTATAATTATTATTATTTGTACTATTATTAAATTATATAAATTATTTATTAATAATAAAATTATTATTATTGATATTAAAACTATAAATGAAAATCCTAATAATAATAATAATAGTAAAAATAACAATAGCAATAATAATAATTGTATCAATAACATTAATAAATATTATTATAATATTAATAATAATAATAATAATAATATCATTAATTATATCAGTAATAATAATAATTAATATTTTTTTATTATTATTACAATTAATAAAAATTTTATTAATAATTTAACTGTTATTTATAATTATTAATAATAATAGAACGATTTAATAATAATAATTATATTTTTACTAATATTAATGTAATTTTATTATTTTAAAATTTACATATTGTTGTAATTAGGTTTATTATTACTAAATATAATATTATTAATTTTATATGATTATTTAATTTAATATTATTAATTATTAAAGTTTTTTTTTTTTTTTTTTTTTTTTTTTATAATTATTATCTAAATATTTTTATTAATACTTATGTTATTTTATAATTTTAAAATTTACATTAATATTATTATTATTATAATTAGTTTTATTATTAAAATTTTTTTATTATAATATTGTCAATGGTTTATTAACAACTATTTTTTTTTTTTTTAATATATAATTATTATCTATAAAGTAATTATTGAAGTTATATTTATTATTATTAATATTATTAATAATTTTTCAATTACTATTAATAAAAATGATTAAATAATAACTACAGTTTAATAATAATAATACTATTATTATTACTTTATGTAATATTAATATAAAATGCATCTTTAATATTTATTAAATAGTATACATAATTACCAATATAACTATAAATACAACAAAATTTTATTTTTAAATAGAAATATATTTTATATTTAATTTTTTTTATATTAAATATTAATTTTTATATTAGAAAAATTTTAAAATAATATTTATTAAATTATTTATATATATATTTATTTTTTTTTTATTATATAAATATTTTTATTTTATTATAAATATTTATATTTATTATTACTTTCTATTTAATTATAAATTTATAATTTCTTTTATAAGAATTTATAATTATTCTATTTAGTTTAATTAAAATTATTCTTGTAATTATAATAAATTTTAATTTAGTTCTATTAAGAGCATTTTTAATATAATTACTAATATTTTTTATAATAAAAACGAAAATAAATTTTATTTTAGTTTTATTATAAATATTTCTATATTTCAAATTTTAAATATAATAATATTTATATTTTTATATTTAATAATAAATATTAATATTTATTAAAATTTTTAATTATGATTTTAAAACTAATATCCAATGTTGATATTCGTATTTTTCTTATTTTTTATTATTTTACATAATCATTATATATAAAAATTCACAATAACAAATTATTTTTAGTAAATAGATTCAACCATATTAAGTAATTCTTGTTCAATTTCGGCATCTTTATTTTGAATACCATCAAGAATATATGAATGTCCACCATGATATATTTTATGATCAATTGTAACTCTTCTGACTGTACGTTTGAGTTGTTCAATCATTGGTTCTGATAATCCTAATGGATCAACATTATCTTCATCACATTCAACAAATGTATATTTTTCAGCTCCAAGAGATAAAATAGATTTATCGCCATAACTTTTTAAAATTTTAGATTGATCATATCCATCTTTTCCAACTAAAAGATGTTCTCTGGCTTCACCATATAATCCAAGGAAAGAAAGTCCTGGAATATTACCTAATTGTTTCAATTGTTCAATACCTGCTAAAAGTTCATCACCTTCATCAATCTTATGACGTCCATTCAATGAAATTAAATTTCTAAGATAAATTGGTTTAAGTTTTTGATCATTGACAGTCATTTTAAGAGCAGCTTTAACAGTAGTTAAAGTAGCTAAATGAGCACCTGCTGAATGACCCATAAGTGTGATTTGAGACTTATCACCTCCATATTTATGAATATTTTTAACAGTCCAATGAAGTGCATTATAAATATCTTCAACCATATCATCAATGCTTTCAGTTTCAGGATAAAGTCTATAATTTACTAAAACAGATATGTAATCATTATTTTGGAAAAATTCACCAATGTAACTTTCTTTATCCTTACTACCTATTATTTTTTTATTTAAAAATTTTTTTTTTAAAATTAATTTAATTATTAATTAAATTTATTAAATTTAATAATTATAATTATAATATATTATAAAGGATATATATATAATATATCTTTTATTTTTAAATTAATTTTTTTTTTTTTATATTAAATAAAAATAATATTTACCTTCACACCAACCACCACCATGGACATGAACAACAACTGGTCTTCTACTATGTATCAAAGCACTATCATAATAAATATCAAGATCGCTATAATCTGTATAATTGATAGTTCTATAAAAATACAATAAAAAATATTTTTTTAATAAATTTATTTAATTATTTATAATTTATAAATGTGATTTCTTATATACTTACTTTTTAATAAGTTCATGTTCAGAGATAACTTTACTTTCACCAAAACCAAATGACAATAATGCAATTATAATTGCAATAGAATTAAATAAAAATAATTTCATTTTTAAAAATGTTTTAAAATTATTTTTTAAAATTTTTAAAATTTTTAAAAATTATTAACTATTATTTATCTATTTTTATTTACTTAAATTTATATATTTTTAGTTTCTTTATTTCTAGTTGTTTTATTGATTTTAAAATGAAAATATTTTCTTTCTTTTATACTTTTTTCATTAAAAGTTTTTTACTTTATTATTTTATTTTAATAAAAAAAATTAATTATATTAATTTTTTGATTCCAATAATTTAAATTAGATTTTGGAAACATATAACTTTAAATAATAAAATTTAATTTATAGGGGAAAATATTAAAATATAATTATTATTATTTGTACTATTAATAAATTATATATATTATTTATTAATAAAAAAATTATTATTATTGATATTAAAATTATAAATGAAAATCCTAAGATTATAATAATAATAATAATAATAGTATTAATAATAATAGTAAAAATAACAATAACAATAATTCAGTAACATTAATAAATATTATTATTATAATAATAATAATAATAATAATAACTATAATAATATCAATAATTATATTAATAATAAATATTTTTTATTATTATTACAATTAATAAAAATTTTATTAATAATTTAACTGTTATTATAATTATTACTAATATTAAAATTATTAAAATCTTTCTGTTAAGTAATAACAATATAACGATTTAATAATAATAATTATATTTTTACTAATATTAATATAATTTTATTATTTTAAAATTTACATAAATATTGATGTAATTAGGTTTATTATTACTAAATATAATATTATTAATTTTATATGATTATTTAATTTAATATTATTAATTAGTTATTAAAGCTTTTTTTTTTTTTTTTTTATATATATAATTATTATTATCAAAATATTTTTATTAATACTTATGTTATTTTATAATTTTAAAATTTACATTAATATTATTATTATTATAATTTGTTTTATTATTAAAATTTTTTTATTATAGTATTTTTTTTTTTTTTTTTTTTTTTTTTATTTATTATTATCTAAATATTTTTATTAATACTTATGTTATTTTATAATTTTAAAATTTACATTTTATTATTATTATAATTTGTTTTATTATTAAAATTATTTTATTATAGTATAATTTTATCAATGGTTTATTAATGCCTATTTTTTTTTATATATAATTATTATCTATAAAGTAATTATTGAACTTATATTAATATTATTAATAATTTTTCAATTACTATTAATAAAAATGATTAAATAATAACGACAGTTTAATAATAATATTAATATAAAATGTATCTTTAATATTTTAAAATTAAATAATATACATAATTATCAATATAATTATAAATACAACAAAATTTTATTTATAAATAGAAATATATTTTATATTAAATTTTTTTTATATTAAATATTAATTTTTATATTAGAAAAATTTCATAATAATATTTATTAAATTGTTTATATATTTACATATATATTTATTTTTTTTTTTTATCATTATTATATAAATATTTTTATTTTATTACAAAGACTTATATTTATTATTACTTTCTATTTAATTATAAATTTATAATTTCTTTTATAAGAATTTATAATTATTCTATTTAGTTTAATTAAAATTATTTTTGTATTTATAATAAATTTTAATTTAGTTTTATTAAGAGCATTTTTAATTACTAATATTTTTTATAATAAAAACAAAAATAAAATTTATTTATGTTCTTATATGAATATTTCTATATTATGAATTTTATATATATTAATATTTATATTTTTATATTTAATAATAAATATTAATATTTATTAAAATTTTTAATTATGATTTTAAAACTAATATCCAATGTTGATATTCGTATTTTTCTTATTTTTTATTATTTTACATAATCATTATATATAAAAATTCACAATAACAAATTATTTTTAGTAAATAGATTCAACCATATTAAGTAATTCTTGTTCAATTTCGGCATCTTTATTTTGAATACCATCAAGAATATATGAATGTCCACCATGATATATTTTATGATCAATTGTAACTCTTCTGACTGTACGTTTGAGTTGTTCAATCATTGGTTCTGATAATCCTAATGGATCAACATTATCTTCATCACATTCAACAAATGTATATTTTTCAGCTCCAAGAGATAAAATAGATTTATCGCCATAACTTTTTAAAATTTTAGATTGATCATATCCATCTTTTCCAACTAAAAGATGTTCTCTGGCTTCACCATATAATCCAAGGAAAGAAAGTCCTGGAATATTACCTAATTGTTTCAATTGTTCAATACCTGCTAAAAGTTCATCACCTTCATCAATCTTATGACGTCCATTCAATGAAATTAAATGTCTAAGATAAATTGGTTTAAGTTTTTGATCATTGACAGTCATTTTAAGAGCAGCTTTAACAATAGTTAAAGTAGCTAAATGAGCACCTGCTGAATGACCCATAAGTGTGATTTGAGACTTATCACCTCCATATTTATGAATATTTTTAACAGTCCAATGAAGTGCATTATAAATATCTTCAACCATATCATCAATGCTTTCAGTTTCAGGATAAAGTCTATAATTTAATAATACAGATATGTAATCATTATTTTGGAAAAATTCACCAATGTAACTTTCTTTATCCTTACTACCTGTTATTTTTTTATTTAAAAATTATTTTTAAAATTAATTTAATTAATAATACATCTTTTATTTTTAAGTTAAATTTTTTTTTTATTAAATTAAAATAATATTTACCTTCACACCAACCACCACCATGAACATGAACAACAACTGGTCTTCTACTATGTATCAAAGCACTATCATAATAAACATCAAGATCGCTGTAATTTGTATAATTGATAGTTCTATAAAAAATCAAATAAAAAATATTTTTTTAATAAATTTTTTTAATTATTTATAATTTATAAGTGTGATTTCTTATAAACTTACTTTTTAATAAGTTCATGTTCAGAGATAACTTTACCTTCGCCAAAACCAAACGACATTAATGCAATTATAATTGCAATAGAATTACATAAAAATAATTTCATTTTTAATAATATTTAAAGATTATTTTTTTATTATTTTTAAAAATTTTAAAAATTAACAACTATTATTTATTTTTTTTATTTCCTTTTTAAATTTATATATTTTATTTTCTTAATTTCTAATTATTTTATTGATTTTAAATCAAAAATATTTTCTTTCTTTTATACTTTTTTCATCAAAAGTTTTTTACTGTATTATTTATATTTTAATAAAAAATAATTTAAATTAGATTTTGGAAACATATAACTTTAAATAATAAAATTTAATTTTTAGGGGAAAATATAAAAGTATAATTATTATTATTTGTACTATTATTAAATTATATAAATTATTTATTAATAATAAAATTATTATTATTGATATTAAAATTATAAATGAAAATCTATATGATAATAATAATAATAATAAAAATAATAATAATAATAATAATAATAATAATAATAATAATAATAATAATAATAATAATAATAATAATAATAACAATAGCAATATTAATAATTGTAACAATAACATTAATAAAATAATAATAATAATAATAATAATAATAATAATAATAATAATAATAATAATAATAATAATAATAATAATAATAATAATAATAATAATAATAATAATAATAATAATAATAATAATAATAATAATAATAATAATAATAATAATAATAATAATAATAATAATAATAATAATAATAATAATAATAATAATAATAATAATAATAATAATAATAATAATAATAATAATAATAATAATAATAATAATAATAATAATAATAATAATAATAATAATAATAATAATAATAATAATAATAATAATAATAATAATAATAATAATAATAATAATAATAATAATAATAATAATAATAATAATAATAATAATAATAATAATAAATATTTTTTATTATTATTATAATTAATAAAAATTACATTATTATTAAAGTAATTATTGAAGTTATATTAATATTATTAATAATTTTTCAATTACTATTAATAAAAATTATTAAATAATAACGACAGTTTAATAATAATATTATTATTATTACTTTATGTAATATTAATATAAAATGTATCTTTAATATTTTAAAATTAAATTAAATAATATACATAATTACCAATATAATTATAAATACAACAAAATTTTATTTTTAAATAGAAATATATTTTATATTAAATTTTTTTATATTAAATATTAATTTTTATATTAGAAAAATTTTAAAATAATATTTATTTATTTATTTTTTTTTTTATTATTATATAAATATTTTTATTTTATTACACAAAGATTTATATTTATTATTACTTTTTATTTAATTATAAATTTATAATTTCTTTTATAAGAATTTATAATTATTCTATTTAGTTTAATTAAAATTATTCTTGTATTTATAATAAATTTTAATTTAGTTTTATTAAGAGCATTTTTAATTACTAATATTTTTTATAATAAAAACAAAAATAAAATTTATTTATGTTCTTATATGAATATTTCTATATTATGAATTTTATATATATTAATATTTATATTTTTATATTTAATAATAAATATTAATATTTATTAAAATTTTTAATTATGATTTTAAAACTAATATCCAATGTTGATATTCGTATTTTTCTTATTTTTTATTATTTTACATAATCATTATATATAAAAATTCACAATAACAAATTATTTTTAGTAAATAGATTCAACCATATTAAGTAATTCTTGTTCAATTTCGGCATCTTTATTTTGAATACCATCAAGAATATATGAATGTCCACCATGATATATTTTATGATCAATTGTAACTCTTCTGACTGTACGTTTGAGTTGTTCAATCATTGGTTCTGATAATCCTAATGGATCAACATTATCTTCATCACATTCAACAAATGTATATTTTTCAGCTCCAAGAGATAAAATAGATTTATCGCCATAACTTTTTAAAATTTTAGATTGATCATATCCATCTTTTCCAACTAAAAGATGTTCTCTGGCTTCACCATATAATCCAAGGAAAGAAAGTCCTGGAATATTACCTAATTGTTTCAATTGTTCAATACCTGCTAAAAGTTCATCACCTTCATCAATCTTATGACGTCCATTCAATGAAATTAAATTTCTAAGATAAATTGGTTTAAGTTTTTGATCATTGACAGTCATTTTAAGAGCAGCTTTAACAGTAGTTAAAGTAGCTAAATGAGCACCTGCTGAATGACCCATAAGTGTGATTTGAGACTTATCACCTCCATATTTATGAATATTTTTAACAGTCCAATGAAGTGCATTATAAATATCTTCAACCATATCATCAATGCTTTCAGTTTCAGGATAAAGTCTATAATTTAATAATACAGATATGTAATCATTATTTTGGAAAAATTCACCAATGTAACTTTCTTTATCCTTACTACCTATTATTTTTTTATTTAAAAAAATTTTTTTTAAAATTAATTTAATTATTAATTAAATTTATTAAATTTAATAATTATAATTATAATATATTATAAAGGATATATATATAATATATCTTTTATGTTTAAATTATTTTTTTTTTTTTTATATTAAATAAAAATAATATTTACCTTCACACCAACCACCACCATGAACATGAACAACAACTGGTCTTCTACTATGTATTAAAGCACTATCATAATAAACATCAAGATCGCTATAATTTGTGTAATTGATAGTTCTATAAAAATACAATAAAAAGTATTTTTTTAATAAATTTATTTAATTATTTATAATTTATAAATTTGATTTCTTATAAACTTACTTTTTAATAAGTTCATGTTCAGAGATAACTTTACTTTCGCCAAAACCAAATGACAATAATGCAATTATAATTGCAATAGAATTACATAAAAATAATTTCATTTTTAACAATATTTAAAGATTATTTTTTATTATTTTTAAAAATTTTAAAAAATAACAACTATTATTTATTTATTTTATTTTTTTTTTAAATTTATATATTTTATTTTCTTAATTTCTAATTATTTTTTATTGATTTTAAATCAAAAATATTTTCTTTCTTTTATACTTTTTTCATCAAAAGATTTACTTTTTATTTTTTATTTTTTTTTTAATAAATAAAAACTTTAATATATATTAAAAAAAAATATTATATTAATTATAGGGTTATAATAATATAAACAATATTTATAAAAACATGTGAAATATGTATAATATTAATCATATAAAATATTAAAATAATTTTATTTTTAAGGAAAAAATTAAAATTTAAAATTTTACTATAAAATATATACATTGGAAAAATAATAAAAAAATTGAAATTAATAATAGTATTACAAGATAAAATAAAATAAATAAATAAATAAAAATTTTTTTTAATTTATTTTTACTAAAAAAATTCATATATGTTAGTATTTATAATATGTTTAATCTATAATATCCCATTTTATTAATTATAATATTTTTAATTTTAATATAAAAAATATGAATATTATATTTATTTCTTAATATTATAGAAATTTATAATTCATGATTTTCATTGTTTGAATAAAGACCATAACAAAATAATAAAATGATTATTAAATTATATATTAATATAAAATATTAATATTATATTTATTTATTATATTTATTTCTTAATATTATAGAAAATTATATATTAATATAAAATATGAATATTATATTTATTTCGTCATATTATAATTATAATTCATAATTTTCATTATTTGAATATGGAATGAAGACCATAACAAAATAATTAAATGATTACTAAATTATATATATAAGATTTGTCATGAATTTTAATACAATTAAAATATGTAAATGTAATATTAATATATATAAATTGTATATTATAAAAATCCAAATTAAAGATGCTTTATTTACATAAATATTTATACAAATAATAGTAGATAAAATTATTATAAATACTGTTATAAATTTTATTATTAAAATTTTATTATTATGTTTATTTGATGTTATTTTAATAATAAAAATTAATACTAAAAATACATATAATCTTTATGTTTTATTATTGTCATTATTTTCAAGATTATCCAAAATATAATTATTAGAATTACTATTTTTACTATTATTAATATTATTATTATTACTAATATTATTATTTTAATTAAAAATTTTAAATGATAATTATTTTGTTATTGTCATTTTAATATAATTATTGATATTAAAAATATAAAAGAAAATATTTAGGTGCAAATTAACACATATATGAAATTAACACATATATGCATGAAAAATATATATATACTAAATATGCTTTTTATGTATATAAAATAATAAATGTTATTTTGTTTTTTAATTATAATTGTAATAGTATTATAATTATTTTTATTATTATTAATATTATAAAATTTTTAATAATTTTAATAATTTTTTATTTGTATGTATATTAAAATTATTGTTATAATTTATCATTATTAATATTAATTTAACATTATTAATATTAGAAATAAAAATGATTGTATTTATGTTTTTTAATAAAGTTTTAATTAAATTTAAATAATGGATTTAAAACAATATAATTTATTTATAAAATTAAAATATGGAATATTTAAAATAAAAATTTACCATTATACAATCATTTATTGAATAACTTTAATAGATGATTGTATAATGGTAAATTTTTATTTTGAGATTTTCATTTTTTTACCTATAAGTAATTTACAAATTATAAAAAAAATATATTTGAAATATTTATAAATAAAGTTGAATAAATATATTAAAAATTAAATATAATTAATTTATATTTATCTAATAAAAAATTTCAACCATTAATAATTTACACGTTTTTTTAATTACTAATTCTTTTTTTTAATATAAATTTTAATTTTTAATAAAAAATTAATTAATATCTTAATTGTTTGTTTTTAATATAATTAAAGTAAACATAATATAAAAAATGTAATATATTATTTAAATAACATATATAAGTTTATATGAATATTTTCTTTTTCTTTTTTGAACGATAATATATTATTTAATAAACTTGTCATTTTAATATGATTAAAATAAAAGAAATATTAATAATTACTTTTTATATTTATGAACAAGTTTAAAAAGGTTCATTAAATTTTGTAAGGTATAATTATTTTTTACTTGAATAAATATATGTAATCATAAAAATAAAAATAAACAATACTTTAATAAATTTAATAAATAAATCCCAACTTATATATCATTATATATTTTAAATTGTTTTATTTTTAATTAATTTATTTTTATTTAAATGAAAAATTTTCTTTCATTATTATTTTTTTTTTAAAATCTTATTTCTATTATTATAAATTAAATATCAACATATTCAATTTATATTAATAATAATTTATATAATTAATATAAAATATAAATTTATTATCTTTTCATAAAAAAAATATTAATGAAAGAAAATTTTTTCATATTAAAAAAAAAAATAGTAATGTATAATTTAAACATTAATAATAAATCTCTTTAAATAAATAATATTAATATTGATATTAATTTAATTATTGTTTTTAATTATTAATTTGTTAAGAAATTAATTTCTCATAAATAACATTTTATTAAAATTTAAATTATTTTTTTTTTAAAATCTTATTTCTATTATTATAAATTAAATATCAACATATTCAATTTATATTAATAATAATTTATATAATTAATATAAAATATAAATTTATTATCTTTTCATAAAAAAAAATATTAATTTAAATTTTAATAAAATGTTATTTATGAGAAATTAATTTCTTAACAAATTAATAATTAAAAATAATAATTAAATTAATATCAATATTAATATTATTTATTTAAAGAGATTTATTATTAATGTTTAAATTATACATTACTATTTTTTTTTTTTTTTTTTTTTTAGTATAGTTGAATTAATATATATTAAAGTTTTAATATATATTCATCTATATCGTTTATATATATTAATTATATGCCATTATTGTTCGTAATATATAATTATTTAATAAATAATTATTAATAGTAATTCTATTTAAATTAATCCATTAGATAAACTATTTTTATTTTGAATATTATCCCATTTCGATTACTATAAAATTTTAACTTTCTTTATCCTTACTACCTATTATTTATTATTTAATTAATGATTTTAATTAAATAATAATATAATATGTTATTGTTGTTATTAAAAATAATAACAAAAACATATTATATCATAATTTTAATATTTAAATACCATTATATTAAAATATTATATCTTAATTTTTATTTTATTTTACTTTTCTTGTCTTGTTTCTGAGGATTAGTGTAGTTGTTCCTCCATCGATGATGGTTCATACGGTCACTGAAAAGAAGCCCATCGTTATTAGCATTGCTTAGAAAGAAGTGCTAAAACAGTATAACAGGTGAGATTGATAGCCTTATTATCCACCCTAAAAAAAATGAATAAATATTGAAAAGATAATATTAATATTATATTTATATTTCTATTATTAAAAAGCTTTATAATACAAAAATTTTAATATTAATTTTATTATATAAAGAAAGTAATGAAATTATATATCCTAATAAATAAAAAAAATTATTTATTTATTATTGGATACTTTTAATTTATTATTTTTCTTGTATATAAAAATATACAATAAAATCATATTAAATAATATTTAAAATATTTAGGATATATCACAATGAATTAATTTAATAATTATTTTAGAAAAAAATTTAACGTATTATTATTTTCTCAATAGTAATATAATATAAAAAATTTTAAAGCCACAATTATTGAACTTTAATCTTTATTAATTTATTTATAATTTCTTTTAAAAAAAAAGCACAGAATAAATATAAAAATGAATAAATAAAAATTATTTATCCAATTAGAACATAATAATATGAAATAAAAAGTAATATTCAAAATACGGTGTATAAAATAAATTCAGAAAAAAGTTTATATGCAACGAACCTCACCTCCATATTATAAGATCTTTGTATTAAAAGAAAATTTTATTATGGATTAGGGTTTGAATTGCCTGTCTGTATTTTAGTGTTGACGCTCCATATAAAAAATATATTATTTTAAATTTTATTTTTACAATAGAGAAAATAATAATTATTTTAGTTATTATTTATAATACTATCATTATTAGAATTAGGTATTAATATTACACAATAATATAAGAAATTGTTAAATTTTCAAGTTTAATTTAAATAATATTGGAATAATTAATTTAAATATAGCTTAATATAATTATAAAATAATTAACATAGTATCAAATGTTATGATAAAAAAAATATAATAATAATAAAATATTAAAAAATTATTTAACAATGTTATTATTATTTAAAAATATTCATATATAAATCTAAGTATCAAATGTTATGATAATATAATATATAATCAAAATATTAAAATATTAAAAAATTATTGAACTATTATTTTAAAATATTCATAAATAAATCAAACATCAAACACTTATAATAAAGTTTTGTGTAATCATTGGAATGAATAGTTTAAATTTATTATTATTATTGTTATTGTTATTGTTAATTATTATTACTATCATTATTGTTACTAATTTATTTTTATAATTATAAAAGTAAAATAAAATTTAAATTTAAAATATCATTTTTGTGTTTACTTTTTTTTTTAAATTATGTAATAATGTTTAATTAAACACCAAAAAAATTGTAGGATAATGAAATTTTAATATTTTATATATTAATAAATAAATGATAAAAAAAAAATAGCATTAAAAATTAAAAATGTATTTTGATATTAAAGATATTAAAATAAAATTCTATTTAATCTATATCTATTAAATAAGTAAATTAAAATTATTAAATTTGTACTTCAGGTAAAAAAAATCACTAAGATTTTTATTAAAAAATTATTATGTAGTAAAACTGTTAATGATTTTAATTTGTACTTCAGGTAAAAAAAATCACTAAGATTTTTATTAAAATGTTATTATGTAGTAAAACTGTTAATGATTTTAATTATAAATATTTATAATAATAATAATAAAATTCATAGTAGCAAAGACAAATTTTAAAAAAATAGAATAATAGTTAATATATTAAAAATGATAAAAATGTATATTATAATTATAATTATTATAAAAATTATATTAGTAATATTACTATAGAACATAAATGTATTGATGTACTAGTATAAAATCAATAATAATGTGATTTTTTTTTTTAATCAATATATCTTAAATAGGTTAATCATTTCCCTTGTAATAATCTGTTAAAATTTTATCTTATATTATTAATAATTTAACATAAAAATATTATTTAACTATTAATTAATATTAATGATAGTAGTAATGATAATAAAAATAATAATAAGAGTAATAATAAATTTTGTAAGGATAGTATTAATCATATAATAATATTAAATATTATTTTATACAATTATAATTATGTTATAATTAGAATTTATATTTATTACTTTAAAAAATATAGAAATATGTATTTTATTTATTATAGTATAAAAAAAAATTAATAAAAGTATTTTATTATATTTATAATATTTAATTTGAAAAGAAATAATTCAAGTAAATAATTCAATTATATTAATCTATTATAGTATTTAATGTACTTTGAAATATTTTAAATCTTTCATATTATTTAATATTTAAAAATTATAGGAATACAAAATAAGAATGTCTTTCAATTAAAATAATTATTATATAGGATTGTTTGTGAAAAAAAAAATTAGTAATATAATTATAATATATTAATATATATAATAATATATTAACATATACAATAATATATATAATATATTAAAGTAAATAATTAAAACAATTTTAATTAGTTATATAAATTTATGATATTAATTTTACAATAAATAGATAAATAGATAAATAGATAAATAAATAAATAAATAAATAAAAAATAAATAAATAAAAAAATGATATGAAGTAATATATTGTATTTTAAACACATTTATTATCAATATATATTATTATATATTTTAATAAGATAAGATTACTAAAATTCAATTAATTATATGTAATTACACAAAACTTTGTTATTGTTATTATTATTATTAATATTAATATTATTTACGATATTTAATCGTTTTTATTTTAATTATCTTCTTAGTTTATTTATTATTTTATATTAATTTATATCTTTAATTAAATGAGAGAAACAATTTATTTATATTAATATATATTTTTTAATTAAATGAGAGAAGCAATTTATTTATTTATTTATTATAATATTGAAAACTTTTTTTAGATATGGAGATATATGAATAAGCATAAAACCTAAATTATATTCGTAAAAATTTAATTTATATTATATTATATGTATATTTTTTTTAAAAGATTTTTATTTAATATATTTTACTCAATATAACTTTATTTGTATTTTTAACAAATAAATTTTATGATTGACATATAAACTCGTTATTTAATTATTATTCAGTATTTTTTATTTATTCTTATAATATTTTTATTAATGTATTTAAATATATTTTTATGAAATAGGAGTTATAACAATACTTATTATTTTATTTTTTTTTTATTTTATTTTTTTTATTTTTATTTTTATTTTTATTTATTTATTTATTTTTTTTTTTTTAATTTAAACATAATATTATGCTTAAATTAAAAAAGAGACTGATAAATTATACTTTCCATTTTTTTTTTTTTTGTTATTTTTTTTTTATTGATACATTTTATTTTTTAATAATAATGTTTTTAATATTTTTTGAAAAAATATAAAAGAGAAAATTTTTTCTTTTTAAAATAAATGAATTAATTAGAAATAAGCAACTAAAAATATATAAATTTAATAAACAAAAATAAATAAGTATTAGTTGTTAATTTTTAAATAGTTTTAAAATTTATTTTAAAATGAAGTCATTTTTATATAATTCAATTGCCATTTTAATTGCATTAATGTCATTCGGTCTTGTCGAATGTTCATTTAAAATGAGATATCCTAAACATGAACTTATTAAAAAGTAAGTGTTAAAAATAATATTTATGAATATTAATAATATATAATAATTAAATAAGTTTTATTAAAAATGTAATATATTTTATTTTTATAGAACTATCAATTATACAGATTATAGTGATCTTGATGTTTATTATGATAATAGCTTAAGAAACATTAGAAGACCTGTTGTTGTTCATGTTCATGGTGGTGGTTGGTGTGAAGGTAAGGAATTATTTACATAAAAATTACGATTTAATATATAAAATAAAGAATTAAATTAATAATATATATGATATATTATTATTCATATATTGCTATTGATTAGTAAGTTTAAATAAATAATTAAACTTAAAAATTTTATTTCTAATATATAATAGGTAGTAAGGATAAAGAAAGTTACATTGGTGAATTTTTCCAAAATAATGATTATATATCTGTTTTATTAAATTATAGACTTTATCCTGACACTGAAAATATTGATGATATGGTTGAAGATATTTATAATGCACTTCATTGGACTATTAAAAATATCCATAAATATGGAGGTGATAAGTCTCAAATCACACTTATGGGTCATTCAGCAGGTGCTCATTTAGCTACTTTAACAATTGTTAAGGCTGCACTTAGAATGACTGTTAATAACCATGAACTTTGTCCAATTTATATTAGACATTTAATTTCATTGAATGGACGTCATAAGCTTGATGAAGGTGATGAACTTTTAGCAGGTATTGAACAATTGAAACAATTAGGTAATATTCCAGGACTTTCTTTCCTTGGATTATACGGTGAAGCCAGAGAACATCTTTTAGTTGGAAAAGATGGATTTGATCAATCTAAAATTTTAAAAAGTTACAAAGATAAATCCATTTTAACTCTTGGAGCTGAAAAATATACATTTGTTGAATGTGATGAAGATAATGTTGATCCATTAGGATTATCAGAACCAATGATTGAACAACTCAAACGTACAGTCAGAAGAGTTACAATTGATCATAAAATATATCATGGTGGACATTCGTACATTCTTGATGGTATTCAAAATAAAGATGCTGAAATTGAACAAGAATTACTTAATATGGTTGAATCTATTTACTAATAATAATTTGTTATTATGAATTTTATATATAATGTTTATATAAAATAATAAAAAATATACAATATAGAAATAAATATTAATATTAATATTATTAACACTGAAACAATAAAATAAAAGTTTTTATAAATATTAATATTATTAAATAGAAAATTTTAAGTATTATTATTAAAAATTTTTTAAATATAGAAGATATTTTTGATTGAACAAAATTAATATTTATTATTATTATTTTTTTTTTTTTGAAAAAAAAAATAATAATAAATAATTATATAGAAAATGTTTTAAATGGAACTAAAAAAATTTTTTTAATAAAAACAAATAATGTATATCAATGATAAAAATTAGTATAAAAGAACAATTATTTAAAATGTGATATATATATGTATAAAACAGTAATATATATATAAAGAAAAGTATTATAAAATTAGTTATATTTAAAATGTAATTAAAAAAAATTTAAAAAAATTAGGAAAAAAAAAAAAAATAAAATAAAATAAAGATAAATAAATAAATAAAGAGCTGATTAAAAAATAATAATAATAAATATATAAATATATATAAAATTATAGAAAAGTAACTAATGAAATTAATGGAATAATTTTTTTTTGTTTGCTTGTTTTGCTTTTTCTATTTTAAAAAAGAAAATAATAAAAAAGAGATAAAAAGATGAAAATTAAATTTTTAGTAATAAATAAAAAAGTAGTAATTATATTGAATAATTAAATAAAATTTTTTTTACTATAATGTTATTATAATATAAAGTAATAGTAATCATCAATTTATCATTTAATAAGTATAAATAATTTTTTTTATATATCGTATGAACGAATTATGTTTAAATTCAATTTATATTCAAACAAATATATAAAAATAGTAATAATCTTTTATGTATTAACATTATAAGAAATGAAATGTTAGTTATAAAAATATTGTATAAAAATAATTTAGAAAAAAAATTCAGATAATAAATTATTAATAAAGGTATAAAATCTCTCTATATATACTAATTCTATAATCACTAAAGTAGTAGCTAGCGTAGCTTTTACTCTTATTATTCTGTTATATTAAATTAAATATTAATTAATATATTTATATAACTGTGAAAAAAAAAAAATAAAATATTAAATATTCGCTATTTAAATATTTATTAATATATAAATATATAATATTAAATATTTAGTATATTTTTAAATGTTACATATTTAAACATATGAAATGGTTTATTCATTTTTTTTTTTTTTTTTTTTTTTTTTTTTCAATTTTTATTTTTTTATTTTTATTTATTAATTTTTATATTTATTAATAATAAATACTATTATTAAAAAAAAGAATTTCCATAATTATATAAAAAAAATTTTTAACAAAATTTATTATAAACTTTTTTAAAATTTATAAAAATATGATAATTTGATAATTATTAAAGTTAATTATAAATTAAATTTTTTAATATTTGCGGATTATATTAAAGAAGGACACTACTATTTAAAAATTTTATCATTTAATATTTTATTTTATTTGTACAATGGTAAATATTATACTTTATAAGATTAATATAATTGATCATATTTTTATTTGTTTAAATATCCATCTGTATATATGAAAATGGGAAAAAAAAATTATTAAAATATTGATTTAATCTACATTTTTGTTTAATTGAAATAAAGTTTATATATATACACATATATTTTTTAATATAATTATCATAATTTATTTTTAATTTAATATTATTTAATTATTATTTTAATTTTTTATTTTATTTTATTATTATTATTTTTTTTTTTATTATTCCTTTTATTTTACAATTTAAAAAAAAAAAAAAAAAATAATGAAAATATTAAATATTTAAAAACAAAAATTTTAAATATCATCATGAATAAAATAAATATATAGATATATTTAGAGAAAAGAAGAATTAGAAAATAAAAAAATAATATTTTTATTTTATTTTTTGTTATATTAATTTTTTATTTATTTTTATTTTTATTTTTATTTTTATTTTTATTTTTATTTTTATTTTTATTTTTATTTTTATTTTTTTTTTTTTTTTATTTATCATTATTACTTTTTATTTTATTTTTCATTTATTATTATTTTTTTTATTTATTATTTTTATTTTATTTTATTATTTTCTATTTTATTTTGTTTTTTAATTTCTATATGATATTATTTTTAAATTATTTTTTATATTATTTTATTTTAAAAGAAAAAATTGATTTTTTAAATATTTTAATTATTATTTTATAAATTTAAATAATTTTTATGATTTTTTTTTTTATTGTAAAAAAAAAAAGATATATATTTAATAATTTATAATCTTTTTTTTTTTTTTTTTTTTTTTTTTATTTATTTATTTTTTGTTCTATTTAATTTTTATATAGTTAATATATAAATGATTATAGGTATCTTTATATATTTGTATATAAATTAAATTTAGATATTATTCATTTTTACTACAATATATACTAAATTTATATATACTATTTATAAATTAAATTTAGATATTATTCAAAAAGCAATTTTGGTTAGATATTAATTTTATTATTTTTATTTTTATTTAAATCATTATTAAATTATCGTTTATTTAATTTTATTTTATCATTATTATTTTTTTTTTACCTTTTCCTTTTTATTATTATTTTTTTTATCTTATTGTTGTAATTGAATACCATTCCATACTTTATCAGTAATACCAGTAATTGGGTTAATAGTTCTCTTCAACATAAAACCATTATCAATCATAATTTCCTCCATAATTTCCATTGGTGGATTAGGTTCTTCATTTTGATTTCTAACAGTACTCCACCATCTTAAGAAACGATCATATAAGGAATTACGTGAAAGAGAAGAACGAGAACTCATCTTAATATATTGTTTAACAAAACTATCAAATTTAGCATCAACTTGATCATAAATAACATTAGATGGATAGATTGGTTTTGCAGGTTTAATAGGTGAAGTTAATTTTGGTGAAAAAGAAGATTGGCTATTCATTTTTATTGGTGAACGAATACCACCAGGTGATCTTAGAGGTGATTTTACAGGTGATTTTGGTGGAACAGTATTGTTATTATAGAACTGACTTGGATCGTTAGATGAAGTCTTTAAAGATAAAAATGGACTTTGATTTTGAGAGACTTGATATTGTTGTTGATAAGAAAGACGATGAGATTGTTGTGGTGGAACAACTTCTTCTTCTTCATTAGCGTTTTCACTTTCAGATTCAGATTCAGATTCTGTTTCTGTCTCACTTTCACTTTCATTATAAATAGCTGAAATTGGAACAGCAGAAGGATGTGGTGAACGTAAATTATTTGGTGAACGTAATTGAGATTTTTCACTAGTTATTATCCTTGGTGAATTTTTCGGCGAAATTCTTGGGGAATTTCTTGGAGAATTCTTTACAGAGGAATGTCCAGAACGTGTTTGTTTCGGAGATTTAACCATTTGTGAATTTAAAAGTTTTGGGGATTTTAAAGAATTTGAATTTTTACTTTTACGTGGTGAAGAAAGTGGTGAATGTTTACTACCTTGTTTTGTTGGTGATTTAACCTTGTCTTTACTCTTTCTTCTTGGAGAAGAATTAACTTCTTCCATACTTTCTTCACTCTCCTCATTTTCATCATAACGATGACTCTTTGATCTGGAAGATTTATTTTTATCCTTTGAATAGCCACTACCAGATCTTCCTTTAGAGGATTTTTTATATTTATCTTCTTTTTTATTTCCTCTTTTACCTTTCTTATTTTTTGAACGTCTGTAATCGGAATCAGATTCAGATTCAGTTTCAGATTCAGTTTCGGATTCTGACTGTGACTCAAATTGCTCAGATTCAGATTCCTCTGAATCATCATATCTATTTTTATGTTTAGATCTTTGATTCTTTTGTTTACCTTTACTTCTTCCATTAT
The DNA here is from genome assembly GCA_016946835.1 of Neocallimastix lanati (nom. inval.). Classification (NCBI taxonomy): domain Eukaryota; kingdom Fungi; phylum Neocallimastigomycota; class Neocallimastigomycetes; order Neocallimastigales; family Neocallimastigaceae; genus Neocallimastix; species Neocallimastix lanati (nom. inval.). The sequence continues at coordinate 884,621 of JACVTC010000005.1, read as the reverse complement.
TATCAATAATTTCTTTATTTTCATCAAGACTACTTCTTTCTAATTCTTCTTGACTTTCCTCTTGAGCGATCGGTTCTTCCTCTAATGATTCTTCAGATTCACTATTATTTCTACTACTTCTTCCCTTACGCTTGGATTTTGATTTGGATGATCTACTTGATTTTCTACTATCATATTTTTTGCCCTTTCTAGATCTTCTTGAAACTTCTTCTTCAGATTCTTCAGATTCTTCAGTTTCAGATTGAGATGTTTCTTCTTCAGTTTCAGATTCAGATTCTGATTCTGAAGAATCATCTCTATGACGTCCATGACGTCTACCATATTTGGATTTAGATTTTGAAGACTTGGATCTTGATTTAGATTTAGAAGATTTAGATTTGGAAGACCTGGATTTAGATTTAGATTTACTATCTTTCTTATGTTTTGAACGACCATATTTATCCTTTCCTTTTCTTCTTCTGGAATCATCCTCACTACTTTCTTCTTCACTATCTTCTTCGCTATCTTCTTCACTAGATTCATTATTACGTCTCTTATTTTTTCTTTTTCTACTTGATACTTCGTCAATTTCTTCTTCACTAGTGTCATTGTTTCTTCTTCTATTCTTTTTATTTCTATTTCGACTGACAACTTCTTCTTCTATTTCTTCTTCAAATTCTTCATCACTTTTTTCAGTGGAAGAATCTGTTTCAGTACCACTACTTGAGCTTTCATCGTCGTCGTCGTCGTCATCATCATCATCACTATCGTGCTTTTTCTTTTTATTATGCTGTTTCTTGATGGCAGCTTGTTTACTCTTACTTTTAATCATACCAACTAGTGGTTTGTCATCATCATCATCATCACTATCATTCTTTGCTTTTCTGGCAATTATACCTAATGGCTTATTTTCTTCATCATCAGAACTATCATCATCATCTGGAATATTTGTAATTGAATATTTCTTAGCATTCAGCATACCATTAATGCCACCCATATGCATTGGATTACCATAGACTGATTGTGGAGATGGCATAAAACTAGCTCTTCTATCACCAGGGCCCATGAATGGGCTTAAATGACCTGAACCTGGGGGATGAAGCATGTTATTATTGTTTGGCATCATTTCCATGTTACGTTCAAATTGTCTTTGTCGTTCCTTTTCACGTTCTTTTTCTAACCATGTTCTTGCAAGAATATCACGATTACGAACAGACATTGGATCTTCAATTTCATAATCATTACCTGGATTACCATAACTGGTGGCACCAGAATGTGGTATATTTAATGGGCTACCCATCATAGACATTGGTCTAAGCATATTACTTGGTGGACCCATCATACTCATTGGTCTCATCCCATTTAACATTGGACTACCTGGTGCTGGTTTTTGAACATAGGAAGGAAGTCTTTCTTGTGGTGGTGGTGGCTTGTAAATACCCATTTTCTTTAGCATTTCTTTTTCACGGGCTCTACGATCCACTTCACCAACTAAACCACCTTCAAGTTTTGGTTTTCCACCATCCTTTTTAACAGTACCAAGAAGTGGACCAGTTTGAGCTACACCATATTCTTCTCTTAACTTTTGTTGTTGTTCCTCTAATAATTTCTTTTGAGCATTTGCTCTTTCTCTTTGAGCCATCAAAGAATTTGGAGCAAATAATGGATAATTGGATGGTTGAACACCCTCAGCTTCAATATTTTGAGAATTAACACTTTCATCTTCATCTTCATCATCATCGTCTTCTTCTGAATTTTGACTCTTGGCTGGTTGTTGTGGAATTATTGGTTGTTGTGGTAAACCTAATACTGAAGCACGTTGAGCTTGAAGCATATTCATAAATTCACTACTTGTTGGATCCATATCTTGGAATACATCGAGAGAACCACCTTTCATCATTTGTAAATGAGTATTTTGAACATATTGTGGAATGGGTTGTGGTACTTGTTGAGTTTCTTTTGTCTCTGTTTTTGCGTTAGTATTCAACATGGTATTTTGAAGCATGGCTTGTTGAGCAGCCAATTGATTTGGATCCATTACCATCATTGAAACTCTATTTTGATATGCAGGAATACCAGCAATTTGTGGCATAACTGGCATCATTAATTGTTGTTGCATCATAGGATTATACATCATTGTAGAATTAGCATTTTCATTATCTTCATCTTCATCTTCGTCATCATCATCATCATCGTCATCATCATCATCGTCATCATCATCATCGTCATCGTCATCATCGTCATCGTCATCATCGTCATCATCGTCATCATCGTCATCATCATCATCATCATCATCATCACCATCGTCATCGTCATCATCATCGTCATCATCATCGTCATCATCATCTTCTTTTTCTTCTTCTTTTTCTTCTTCTTCTTCTTCCTCTTCTTCACCTACCTCCTTCTTACTTTTTTTCTTTTCTTTTTTCTTTTCTCCTTCTTCATTTACTTTACTTTCCTTTTCACTTTCTTTTTCACCTTCTTCTTCACTCACAGCTTCTTCTTCTTTATCATTTTTAGTAGTGTTTTTTTCATCTACTGCTTCCTCAATTGCAACAGGTTCAACATTTTCTTTTACTTCAGTTGTTGTTTCTGTCTCTTTTGAAATATCTCTCGTAGCATCAGTATTGTTTTCGCTTGCAACATTTTTAACTGGGGATTTCTGTTTTTCAGTGTGTTCAGTAATTTCTTCAGTAGCTGCAGTTTCATTACCTTCAGTTTCACCCTTTTTGACTTTCTTTTCCTTCTTTGTTTTCTTTTCATCCTTTTCTTCTTCTTCTTCTTCACCTTCTTCTTCTTCTTCTTCTTCTTCTTCTTCACCTTCTTCATCATCATCATCATCATCATCATCATCATCATCATCATCACTGTCATCCTCGTCAAGCTTACTCATTGGATATACCGGTTTTTGCATACCTGCCATTTGCATTTGTTGCATTTGCATCATTTGCATTTGTTGCATCTGTTGCATTTGTAACTAATTTTTAATAACATAAATAATAAAGATATATATATATATATATAAAAATTAAAAAATAATATATATATTATTTTTATAATAAATATTAATATTGATTTTTTTAAAAAAAAAAAAAAAATTATATATTATTTAATAAAAATAACAATATGTATATTAAATATAAAATTTGATTAATTGAATAATTCATTAGTTTTAAATTTATTCATATTATATATAAATAAATTAATAAATAACTAAATAAATTTGTATTATAAATATAAATAAAAAAACCAATAAAAAAAAAAATTTTTTTTTTTGTTTATTTTGACTTACTTGTTGATACTGAGCTTGATCAACTAATTGATAATTATAAGTCCAATTAATAATTTGGGTACCATCTTCAGACATAACCGGTTGAGCAACAAGAGCATACTGTTGACCATTTGGTGTCATTTGACCCATTTGGCCCATTTGTGCCATCATCATTGGATTCATCATATTAGCATTAAATTGAGGTTGAACTTCTTCTTCTGATTCATCGTCATCATCATCGTCATCATCATCGTCATCATCATCGTCGTCTTCTTCGTTATCATCATCATCTTCTTCTTCTTCAGCTTCATTGGCATTATCTTCCTTTTCTTCAAGACTTTCTTCTTCAGATTCTTCTTCATCTTCTAATTGCATATTATTCATCTTAGCATTCAAAGTATCATCATCAATACCATTCCAATGATTTTCAAACGCAACACGTTCTCTAGAACATCTTTCATGTATACTTTTATTAACTTTATTTCTGAAACTTTCAAGATCTTTATTTAATCTGAAATTACGTTTTTCTTTTAAAACTTCGGCAAATTGTTTCTTAGATTTAATAAGGGAAGTATCATTTTCTTTGATAACATTTTGAATTTCTGGAGTAGATAAAAAGAGAAGACCCCAAGTTCTAATATCAACTTCTGTTGGATCAATATTTTCTGGAAGTTCATCAGTTAATAAACCAATATCTTTAGATCCATCACCAATAGATGAATCTTGTTTACCGACAGAACCATAAGGAGATAGAGAAAAGGAACCCATAACAGAAACAATACATTTTGCTAAATCAACAATTGTTGGTAGCATAAATAATGCAAATGCAGATTCAGGACGTTCCTTGAATTTTGAATTTGGATGATTTGAAAAATCTCTTCTTGGAAGGACAAGATCTTTTGAGAAAAGAATATTACCTTCAACCTTTACTACACCACCAGCACCAGCTTCAACAATTTCAGGTTTTTCTGGCCAAACCGCATAAACTTGAGAAACATCATTAATTTCAATAACTGGTTGTTTCTTCTTTGCGTCTTCTTTTTCATTGTAGAAACATATATGGCCAGTATCTTCTAATAAATTATTATCACTTAAAGAATTAATAATTGTACTTCTTTTTTGGAACATCTTCTTCTTTTTCTTTTTATTTTCAGAGGTAATGACTACATAATAGCGTTTCCACTCTTTAGCGTAATTTAATCTAGCTTGCATATAACCATCATAAAAAATAGCCTTCTTTGGAGTAGTTGGATTTTTGGCATCATAATGAAAATCATACCAAACTTGTGAAAAATTTGGACCTCTTAATAATTTGTACGAATAAAGTTCATTTAATCTAGATTGTTCAAAACAAGAAAGACGAATAGCAGCAACCCAACTTTTTGCTGAATCTAAAGTTGGACATGATAGTATAAATAAATTTAATCTTGTAGTAGATAATGCAAATGTATAACGATAAGGATATGGAGGATTTTCATTTGAATCATCTAAATGGGTTGATTCTAATTCAGTAATAGAATCAGATATGTTAATATAATTTGGTACTTTTTGATTGGACTTTAATTCATCAATGAATTTTGGAGAAGGAGCTAATTCTTTTTGAATAACTTCTTCAGTAGAAGATGGTGGAGGATTGGTTAATGGGGCCTGCCAAAATTTTAATACAGGACCCCATAATTCTACCCACCATTTAGTCCATTTTTGATTTGGACTGTTGTATACAAATGGTTTACCATCAGGTTGAAACTCATTTTTTTTATACAAATATCCAGAAACATATAATTTTTCTGAATAAGTATGGAAATATGGCACAAGTGTACGAACATTTCCTTCTTCACCATTTATGCTTGGGTTTGACACTAATTAATAAAAATAATAAAAAATATAATTAGTTTTTTAACAAATTAAAATAAATGATTAAAATAAAAAAAAATATCATTAATAAATAATATAAAAATAAAAGTTTATTTTATTATCTATTATTATGTTTTTTTTTTTTTTTTTTTTTTTTTTTTTTTTTTTTTTTTTAATTTGTTTTAATTAAAATAACATTAATAAAGATAATATAAATTATTATAGTAATAAAAATAATTATATTTTTTTTTATTAATATTATATTAATTAAAACAATTACTTTTTATATTCTATAAAAAACTTCTACTAACTTACTTTAAAATAAATAAATTAATAAATAAATGAAACTAAAATATTTATATATCAATTACTAAAAAATTAATAGCTCTATAATAAAACTAACTTTGAATATATTCAATTTAAAATTTAACAAATAAATAATTTATCCCAAGATATATATAAATAATTTTGTCAAAATTAAAAATTTTAATCAATTGTAAAATAAAAAAAAAAAAAAACAAAACTTACTTGTTCAATTATAAATTTAGTTAATATTTCATATAAAAAGTTGTTGTTTTTATATTCTATATCAAAGCTGTTGCTTTCTAAATGAATTATATTTTTATATTAAATATGAACTTTGTTTTACGAATTATGAATTAAGTATTATACAAATATCAAAATATTTTAATAATAAAACATAATATATATAAGAAAAATGTTTATATTATAAATAAATAAAAATATTCCTTTCTAATTTTTTTTTGTATTACCTAAAATTTTTATTATATTGTTATTGTTTCAATAAAATTATAATTTGTATATTAAGTACAAATATTATTTATTTTATTATTGTGATTAAATACACATTTGTTTCAACAAACATTTACTTTAAAAATTAAAAAAATTAACTATATTTTATATATTTATTTATTTATTAAAAGGATTTTTATTGAATTATAAATTTTATATATAAATAAATAGTATTAACAAAGTATTTCAAGTATACTATAATAAAAGATTAATATTAATATAAAAATTATACTATAATAATTTAAATAAATAAATAAATAAAATATAATAATAATGAAATAATAAAAAAATCTTTTATAAAAACTGAAGTCGATATTTATCTAATAAAATATTAATTGTATATAAATTCTATTTAGTTTATAAATCAATCTTTTTTTTTAATAATGCTCTTTGGATTATTATTATTATTGTTGTTTTTGCTGAATAATTAATTAAATTTAGATATTGTATTATATTTATATATCTTTATAATTGATTCCCATTAATTATTTTTAGCTAAATTTTATTTAATTTTTTTCAGTATTCCTTTTTTTTTTTTTTTTTTTTTTTTTTGAAATTTTATCTTGAAACAATTTTCGTATATAACTAATAATGGATATTCAAAATCAATATAAATATATTGATATATAATAACAATGAATAATACAAAAGATATATTATATCCTTTTATGTAGTATAATAATTAATATTGTTTTTCTATTTTTTTATAAAAATAATTAAAATATATATATTATATATATTATTTTTTTTAATTTTAAAAAAAAAAAAAATAAAAAAAGTCTTTAAAAGTTGATACATAAATAACTTTATATATATGGTAAATTTTAATCATTTATTCTATTAAATAAAATAATATATTATAAAATTTATTCTTTTAAATAAATTTAATTATTAAATCTATTTTTTATTATTATGATGTATATTCCGTAAATTTTAATATTTATTATTATTATTATTACTATTATTAATTAATAATAATAATAAAATTATTATTATTATTATTATTATTATTATTTTTTATTATTATTTATTATTATTAATATTTATTATTATTATTATTATTATTTATTATTATTATTATTATTATTATTATTATTATTATTATTATTATTATTATTATTATTATTAATATTATTATTATTATTATTATTATTATTATTATTATTATTATTATTATTATTATTATTATTATTATTATTATTATTTATTATTTATTATTATTATTTATTATTATTATTAACTTTTATTAATTATAAATTAATTAATATTTTAATTATTATTATTATTATTATTACAATATCTAATCTTATAATAGTAATATAATTTATTACAAAAGAAACAAAAAATCTCTAGAATTATATTTTGTCCATTACAAACATTTATTATTAATTATGTATAATTTCAATTTCCTAATATTATATAATGAAAACTATTTATTATATTATATATTATATATTTTATATTAAATACTTTCATAATTTTTATTTAAATCCTTTATTATGAGATATGTTAATTATTATTTATTTATTACTATCTATTATTTATTACTATATTATTATATATATATAGTAAAATTTCAATTTTTATTCATTATTTTAATTATTCTCTCTGTAATTAATTTTTATATCCTATATTTAAAATGTATTTCAAGTGTGTATTATATATTATGATATTATGTGATTATTGAATTTTATAGAATATTAAATTATATTTTATTAAGTTTGTAAATAAAAAAATTTTTTTTTTTATCTTGTGTATAAATCATGTAATAATTACAGTTCTAAAGAGATTTGGGTATATATATATATATAGAGTATTACATTAGTTTTTTATGATATTATTATATTTTTAGTAAATTATAATGTGCTTGGAATAATAATGAAATATTAAAGTTTTTAAACTTTCTCTTATGTTGATGCCATACAAATTTGAAAGTCTAATAAATAATAAAAATTAAAATTTGATTAAAAAAATTAATTTATAAATTATATAAAATTCAAATAATAAAATTTAATACTAATAATGCATTTTTTATCATTAATTAATGATCATGATATAATTAATATAAACTCTTATTTATTATAATTAATATAATCATTATTATATTTATTAATTATAATAAACGTTATCCATTATTAAATCAGTATAACCTTCAGTAATTAATATTATATAAAATTTAAAATATATATACATATTTGTTTAAAATAAAAAAATAAAAAAATGGTGTATTTTATTATAATTTAATAATTAATTACTAAAATAAATTATTTATAAGTTCATTTCGATTTTGTTAAGATAGTAATAAAAAAATAATAATATGTTAATAATTCCTCTTTGAATGAATTAATAAGTAATATTATATAAATATATAATTTATAAAAAGCTTTTTTTTTCAATCATCAATAAATTTGTTTGTATCTACAAAAGATTGTATAATCCAATTTTTTTTAAAAAATAAAATTTGATCACTAAATATATTAAAAAAACAATACTATTTTTAAAATAACTTTTAAGAGGAAATTTTCTATATTATTATTATTATTATTATTATTATTAATTATTATTATTATTAATGTCAATAATATTTTTAAATATCATTTTTACTATTAATTTAAACTTATTCAATTATTTATTATAATATATATAACCTATTTCATCATTGTCTTGTGTAAACTAGTTTAATCATTATTTAAAAAAGAAAAAACTTAAATAAAAAAAAAGTATAAATTTTATAATTATATATATACAGGTTATGATTTTATTAGGTTATATATTATAGTTTAATATATCATAAAAGATTTCATTAGCATTTATAATAAAAATGAAATATCAAAAATATTAAAATATTTTTTAAATTAAAAAAAAAAAAAAGTATTAATTATAATAATTATAATATAAAAAAAATATTGTTTAATTATCATAATTATAATAATTAATAATTGTAATAATATTATATAAGAAATAATTCTCTAATTAAATCATTCAATTAAAAATCAAGGTAAAAGTAATAAAAAATAAATGTAGTATAAAATCTTTAATTGTAGATAATGATTTGTTAAAGTTTAGTAATACTTTTAAAAATATAATTTTATATCTTTTTTTTTTTTTTTTTTTTTTTTTTTTTTTTATTTTATTTTTTTATAAAATGTATTAGTTTTAAAATATTATTAAATAAAAAAGTAGTAAATATTCAAATATAAATATTTGGCTAAAAAGAAAAAAATATATATATAATTTTATTGAGAAAAAAAATATATATATATTAAATAATATAAAATTAAGATATTAATATATAGCAACACTTTAATTAAGAAATCTGAATAACATTAGAAATAATATTATATATTATAATAAAGATATATATCATATTCCATTATAATAGCACATAAAATTTGAGAAAAAAAAATTATTTTTATAAATTTATTAAATTCTTAAATGGCAATTATATCTGCACTTATTTGGTAAATTAACTAAAATAATAATAATAATAATAATAATAATAATAATAATAATAATAATAATAATAATAATAATAATAATAATAATAATAATAATAATAATAATAATAATAATAATAATAATAATATAAATAATATAGTAATAATAATAGTAATTATAATAGTAATTATAATAATACAAATTTAATTTATATATATATATTTTTTATTATTTTTAAAAATATTTAATAAATTTAAATAATAGTATTATTGCTACATATTTATATCCATTATATAGATCATATAAAGTTTTAAAGTATAATCCAAACGATGCTTCTAAAATTCTAGCATTTTGGTATATTTAAAAAGCATTATATGAAAAAAATGATTAATATAATTTTACTATAGTTAATATTGAATATAAAATTAAAATTTTAATAGTTAATAAAGTATGCTATATCAATCCAAATAAATTAAATATAAAATAAAATATATAAATAATTATTTTTAAAAATTCAATAGGGTTGTTATTAGTACATTTGGAATATGTCAAGCAATAACAGATAAATTTTTGTTTTGGTAAATGTTATCTATTTATTATATTAGTATTCTATTAATAATATATTTTTATATATATTATATTGATAATATAAAAACCATCTATAACTCTAATTTTTTTAATATTAACAACAAAATGTTTAAATATATAATGATATGATGTGCAAATAAAACAAAAAAAAATGTCAAATTAAAATATATATATATATATTAATTATAACAAAGGTTCCCATTTTATAATGAAATTAAAGCTAGTATAATCCTTTGGTTGACCTTACCAATAACAAATGTATAATTATTATTATTATTATTAGTATTATTATGTAAAAATAAATAAATTCAGAAATTAAGAAAATATTTATCAATATTAATGCTTTCTAAATTCATATATTATATATATATATAATATATATATATATATATAATTATAAAATACAAATTTAAACAATAAAAGGGTTATAAATTTATTTATGATAAATATATATTTGACTTCTTAGATAAATATGAAGTACAGATTGATTCTGGATATGATACTATATTATACATTTTAAGAAACAAATTAATCGAAATTTGTCAAAGATTGTGGATAATTATTCAAGAAAAATTCTTTAGTGAAGCAAAGGTATATTTAAAATTTATATATTTAAATATGCTTTTTAATTTATTTATATAATAATATAATTGATTGATTGATTTTTTAAAATTAATTTAACAATAATAAATTGAATTAATCTTTATTTATTATTTATAATGAATTTATTTATTTTTATTTAAAAACTAAGAACATTAATCTTATTTTAGCACCTAAAGTTACAACCGTTGAACCTGAAAAAATTAAATTAATTGAAGAGACTCCAAAAGTTAAATCAAATATACCTGGTGAAGAATCTCATGCTTATCATCAAAGAAAAGCTATTGTTGTTCCATCATCCTCAGAAAATGGTATTACTGATAAATTGGGAGGTAATACACCTTCACCAGTTAGAGTAAATAAAAATACTCATAATGCTCATAATATTATGGATAATACAAATATTCCTATGAATAATAAGAACAATAGTAAAAGTAATACAAATAGTAATATGAATAGTAATAACAATACACCAATTATTAAAGGTATCAAAAAGATAGCCCCACATTATCATTCAAATAATAATGAAAATCAAAATCATATTTCAGATAAATATCAACAAATTAGAGCATATAAAGAACAATTACATGATATGTTAACCCAATTAGAAAAAGATGAAGAAAAAGAACTTAATAAATATAACAAAAGTATGGCAAAAACTTCTCATAGTAGAAGTAAGAGTAATAATATTATGAATAATCCAAATTTAAATAATAATGTGGTCATGAATAATAATAAATTAAATAAAAACATTAATAAAGACGATATTTATGACTTTGAATACAGTTTAGATAAAAAAGATTATGAAGCTATTCAAACTGATTCTAAAATAGCTACTAAAAATAATCGTCGTAATATTACTAATTTCCTTAAAAATTTCAAGGCACATTAATTTTATGAAATATATTAATAATTCATTAATATTTAATATTGAATTATATTATGATATTAAGATATTATAAAAATTTATAAATAAACAAAATAAATTTATTATATAATAAATATAATCTTTAATACTTATTGAATGTAAATAACCTTTTAAATTGATAATATAAATTTCATAATATTAATAAATTATTGTATAATACTTAATTAGTATTGTAACTAATTACGTTGTAATGAAGATTTACAGAAAATATTAAATAATTAGGGTATAGTTGTTGAAGTTATGTTTCTAATATTGAATTTAATTTAATCATGAGATTCTGATAATTTTTGTATTGGAAAAATAAAATAATATATATATATAAATACAAATATTTTAAAAGATTTAATAAAAATAAAGAATAATAATATAATAATATTATAAAAGATTTAAAAAAATAAAGAATAATAATATAATAAAAGATTTAATAAATATAAAGAATAATAGTATAATAATATTATAAATTTTTTTAATAAAAATATAGAATAATAGTATAAATTTGATATTGATATTAATTAAGTGCTATTAAAAGTAATAATATATTGAATATTGATAAAATGACTAAGATATTATTAATAAAAATAGAATATTAATAATATAATTAATAATAATAAATTAATTAGATTAGTCTAGATGTATAATGTATATATTTATTTTAAATATATACATTATACATTAATATTATTAATAATTTTAAATATAATAATTCTTATATAGAAAACAATAATTTTTATTATTATTTATATTAACCTTGCTTAGGAAGAGTTCTCGTCGATGCCGAAAAGGTATATCAGTGAATCTAATAAGAGTCTGATAGGTTTAAGGAAGAGACTGGAGGACTTGTTGTTTTCCCCTCTCGTTAATCCTAGCCTAAAAAAAAAAAAAAAAAAAAGGAAATTTATTAAAATCTATTGTAGTAGAATTTACTGTTATATTACTTATATATATAAATATATAAATTGTATTAATCAAGTCAGTGTTTTATATGAATAAATTTAATAAATTAAATAATTTTACATATTCAATGAAATGACTTTCGAAAAATTGTTACCAATCCAAATGTTTTACTTTTATAGAACCTTTGGATATTTTTTTCTATATAAAATCCAATGATTTAATTAACCGATTCCATACCATAACCTTTTTTTTTTTTTTGGAATAAAATAAAAAATGAATTTAAATAATTCATGTAAAATTATAAAGTAAAGTTTAATTTTAATCTTTTTTATGTTATAAAGTAAAAAATTTTTAATGAAAATATTTGGAGTTTTTATATTTAAATAATAATTATCATTAACATTATTAATTTTTCTATCTGGTAAAAATAATTTAAATTATTAAATGAATAGCATTTTTATATATATTTGTTCAAATTTGAAAATTTTAAAGAATGTTCCATAAATTGGATAGTTATAATTATTGAATATTGTGATGTCTATTAAAAAACTTAAATTTTTACAAATAAAAAAAATAAACAAAATATGTATACCAATATTTGAATACTTATACATTAAATACTTTAATTAATACCATATGTTCATATTGACCATAATACTTTAATACTTAGGCTTAGAATAGAAAAAAAAAAACTAAAACTCTTTCCTAAATATATAGTTATAAAGAAAAAAACATATTTATAAACCATCATTTCATCATTTTTTTACATTAATTACTAGCTAGAGTCATTATTATACCAATAATAGTTTAAATCATATACACCATAATTATATTACATTATTTATTTAATATTTTATACATTAATGCATTAATCTGTATATTAAAGAATTTATCAATCTGGGTATTATCTAAATTAATTTGAATAATAATATTATTTCATTAGGAAAGAATTTTTATATTAAATTCAAATAATTTAGTATAAAAAACTGTTATTTAAAATTAATTTTTTTTTTTTTTTTTTTTTTTTTTTTAAAAAAAAGCATACATTATTATCATTTCTAAAACATAAATAGAAGTAATATGAAATAAATTAATTATTTTGATGTATATAAAAGGTAATAAATATATATCATTTATATACCATTACAAAGACTAAACAAAACAAATTAATAATCAAATATATATTTAATTAAAATTTATATATTTATTAAGTTCTTTTTATTATTATTATTATTATTATTATTATTATTATTATTATTATTTAATTTTGTAAACTCTAATTATAAGAAATTAAATGATGTCAAATGAACTTATTGAAATTATTAAATTACTTTAACTAATTAAAATTTAACAATTCTTTGTTAAAATTTTTTTTTCTACTTTACAATGATTCTTTGATTTAATGTAGTTAAAATAAAAACTAGAAAGAAGTGTAATTAATAAAGGACATAAAAAAAATCTTTTTATTATATATATATATATATATATATATTTTTTTTGCTTTTTTCATAATTCCTTTGTTTTACTTTAATGTTTTATTTTGAAGAATTTTAATATTTCTCATTTATCAAAATAATGAAATTAAAAAAAATTTTTATTAAATTATGTAAAATAATTAGTATTTTTTAATTATGTACATATTGTAATTATTCTTTTTCATGGAAAAAGTAAAATAATCAGTAATTTTTAATTATATACGTATATATTTTAAATTTTATTTTTCATGGAAAAAGAAGGATTTACTTTTTTTAAATAATTAATAAAATTATTAAATGATATTGACTCTAGACTTTTCAAAATTTAAAGTTTTATACAAAAAAAAAAAAAAAAAAACATATCAATCTATATAATTAAAATTTTTTTAGTAATTTTTTTAGTAATTTATTATATAATATTTAATAAATATTATAAAAATAATTTATTATATTATCATATACTAATAATTTTCTTTTGTATATAATTATACAAATCTTTTTCTGATAAAAAGATATTTTTTTAATCAATCTTTTAATAACTAATCCATATTAATTCGTATTCATTAATAAAATAATTAACAAAATAAATAATATAAATATATATATAATAAATAATATAATATTAATTCAAATATTAATACAAAATATTAATAATATAAAAGAAAAAATTAATAATAATAAATAAGATTCAATTATATATAATATTATTTAGCACATATTATTAATATGATATATAAAAATATCATTTTTTAAATTAATTTAAATAAATTAAAAAAAAAAAAAAAAATAAAAAAAAAATAAAGTTTTTAAAATAATAATTATTAAAATAAACTTTTAGCTTTAAAACGTAGTTTTTATTTATGTTTTGATATTAATATGCTGCGCTTGGTGTATTATCATATTTTTTTAATTAAAGTTTATTAATATTAAATAAATAAAATGTGTGTTTATTACTTAAAATAAATAATCCTAAATTGTAAATGTAATCTTTTTTTTTTTTATTTTTAATAAAAAATTATATTAAATATACATATATTTTTTAATATCCTTTTTTTAATATTTTTATTTTATGGTTATTATTCTTTTATTTATCACTGTTTATAATTATCAGCATTTATATTAATAGTATAATTAAATTTATAAATTAATTATATATAATTAAAAGTAAAGAAAATAACAAATTTTAATAATATAAAAAGAACAATAAGTTTTTCATTGAAAAATAAAACAAATGTCTGAGAATAGTTTTGATGATGATGATTTTGACGATATTTTAGGTTCAGATATTGATGGATTTATAAGCAAAGATGATAAGAAAAACGATCTTGGTGAATTAAATCATGTTAGTTTTCATTTATGTTCTTTAATTTTCTTATATAATTTATATATTATAAGATTATTAACTATTAATTTTAAATAACTTTTTTATTTAATTATATATATATATATATATATTAATCATCTTTTTAATAGAACGAAAAGAAGGAAGAAAATAATCTATTTGGTGGTGATAGTAATGATTATGATCCAAGTAAGATATTGAATTCTTTAAATAGTTTTAACGATGATGATTTTAAATATAGAAGTAATAAGCCAGACAAGATTGAAACAATCAAGGTAAATATTAATAAAAATATAATAATGATAATAATAATTAAATATTATATTACAAATATTTAATATATCACTAAAATATATATATTTATATACACAAAAAATGAAAGCAATCGGAGAAACCATTATGGAGTTTTGACAATAATAATAATAATGATGATGATAATAATAATGAAAAGCCACTGGATACAGAATCTAATTCTAATGGAAACAATTTTAAAGATTTTATTTTTAATCATTCTTCTGAATCTAAGTCTCCAAAGTTAGATAATCATGAACCTTTCTCAATTTTAAATAATAATTCAAATAAAAATACTATTCCATCAACAAATGCAATTAATAGTAATAATAATAATATCAAAAAAGAAAATACAGGTTTTCATTCACCTTTTAAAGACGATGATTCTGTTAGTATAAATATAAAATTATTATTTCATATATATTATTGTTTACTTTTTAAAATATTCTTTAATTAGTTTTTTTTTTTTTTTTTTTTTTTTTTTTTTTTATTATTTTATTTTATTTTTATTTATATTTTTTTTTAATTATATAAATAATGATTCTAATTATTATATACTTAAATAAATACCTAAATGTTAATATTTATTATATTCATAAACTTTATTATTATTGTATATATATATATATATATATTATTATTATTATTATTATTATTATTATTATTATTATTATTATTATTATTATTATTATTATTATTATTATTATTATTATTATTATTATTATTATTATTATTATTATTATTATTATTATTATTATTATTATTATTATTATTATTATTATTATTATTATTATTATTATTATTATTATTATTATTATTATTATTATTATTATTATTATTATTATTATTATTATTATTATTATTATTATTATTATTATTATTATTATTATTATTATTATTATTAAATAAAAATTAATAGTTATCAGGTATGAGTTTATTAAATGATAATGATGATGATGATATTTTAGCTAGTTTAGGATTTGGAACAAAAAAAACTAAAAACCCTAAAACAGAGTAATTATAAACATATAATAATAAATATAATCAGTATCTTGAAAATAAAATTATGTGTAGTTGAAATATTAATAAAATTTATAATATATACTGTAACATTTTATATATACTTTTAATAAAATGTATATATATAAATATATATATATTTTTTTATATTATAGTGAAAAATCAAATTTACCATTTTTATCAAAATCAAATGAAAAAAAAACAACATCATATCCATTTAATTCATTAAATAATAATGATAGTAATGATAGTAATGATATTGGTAATGATAAAATGAATTCTTTATTTAACCAAAATTCAAATAAAACTAAACAAAATGAAGATATGGAATATAAATTTCCCTTTGGTTCTCCAAAAAGAGAAAAAAATGATACTAATATTAGTAATGATAGAGAAAATTTATTATTTAGTGAAAGTCCAAATAGAACTAAGCAAAATGAAGATACAGAATATAAATTTCCTTTTGGTTCTTCTCCAAAAAGAGAAAATAACAATATTCCATCTTTTATGAAGGACGACACCAATAATAATAACAATAATAATAATGAGGATGATTATCATTTCCCATTTGGATCCTCATTAAAAAATGATACTAAAGATACTACAACTAATTTTCTATTTGATTCATCTAATGTAGACAATAATAAGAATAATAATGATGATGATAGTTATCATTTCCCATTTTCTTCAAGAAGTAATAATAATGATAAGAAACCAGTTACATCTTTATTTAATACTAATAACGAATCTATATCAAATAATGATCATAATATTGATAATAGTTACCATTTTCCGTTTGGTGCATCACCTAAAAAAGATAGTAATACAACAGAAGCTAATATAAATTTATTATTTGATAATAACAATACTAAAAAAGATTCAGGTACAAATGGAATTTTTTCACCAATTAATAATGAAGAAGAAAAAGAAATTGATTCGTTTATTCCTTCATTTTTAGGAGGTGAAAATCAAAGAAGAAAAAGACCAATAAATTCACGGAAAAGCACTAATAATGCTACTGAAAATTTTATTAACTCTCTATTTAGTGATAATTCACTTATAAATAATGATAATAATAATAATAATAATAATAATAAACCTGAAAAAAAAAAAGCATCTTTCTTAACAGATGATAATGACAATATCTTTACAGCGAAGAAACCTGTAATATATTATTAAATAATTTAAAATAAAAGTTATATATAAACACCTTTTCTTTGTATCTATTGTATTTATATATTATTCTTATTTATATTCTTTCAATTTATACATTTCTTTTATGTAAAATAGGTTGAAAATAAATTATCCTTTTTATTCAGTGATGAACCAAAGATTAATGCAACTTCTTCAAATACAAAAACTTCGACAGAAAATCCAGTGCTTCCTTCTATATCAAATACATTATCAAGTTTATCAATTGAGAATGAAAAGATAAATGATGATAAAGATGAAATCGTAAAAGAAAAAGAAAAAGATACTCTACCAGTGATCAATAATAATAATAATAATAATAATAATAATAATAATAATAATAATAATAATAATAATAATAATAATAATAACAAGAATAGTACCAATGCTAAAATTCCAACCATAAATAATTCTGAAGCATCAGAAAAATATGAGAGTGATAATAATTCTGAATTGTTGCCTATTTCTGATAATATAAATGAAACAATAAATAATAACGATAATAATAATCACAGTAACAATGTTAATAATGATAATAATAATTATAAAAATAACAACATGCCAGATCAGTATTCAAGTAATAGTTTTCCTAAATTACCATCTGATAGTCTTACAGAAATATCTGACATTCAAGAAGATATAGATAATAAATTAGATGAAAACATAAATGATAAAAATAATCTATCTGTTATAAATAATGAAAATATAAATAATATAAAACAAATGTCAAAATCAGTTCCAATCATTAAAAATAATAGTACATATGGTAAATATTACATAAATATAAAAAAAATAATAATAATTTATGTATATAATAAGAAATATAATAAAACAAACAAAATTTTATAAAAATTTTAAAATATTCATTCATATAATAGAATAATATCCATTTTAATATAAATTATATTATTATTATTACAGTAAATACTAATAAATAATTTGTTTGTGAATAAAATTTATATAGCTAGCACATTATTGGCTGGATCTTCTATATCCATTGGTGATTCAAGTAATGGTAGGAATTATTTTTAATTAGTTTTTTTTTATTATTATTATTATTATTATTATTATTATTATTATTATTATTATTATTATTATTATTATTATTATTATTATTATTATTATTATTATTTAATAAATAATTAATAAAAATATATTTCCATTTTTATTAAAATATTTTTATTTGTCAATGCAATAAGATGAAAATAAAAGCAATTTTAATATTAATAGTAATTCCCAGCTAAAGATTAACAATATTCTAGAAAATAATAAAAGTAATTTTTCTGATAAGAATAAAAATATTACGGAAGAAAGTACTAAACCTCCTGTAATGAATAAAAGTATATCATTTGCTGAAAGACCAGTAGAAGAAAGAGTACGATATTTATTAATTAAAATATTACATTTTTATGATTTTAAATAGTATATATACATAATGTAATAATATATAATACCAATTAAATTTATATTAAATATTATTTTATTTTTAAATATATTTAATTAAAAAAAAAAAAAAAAAAAAAAAAAAAAAAAAAAAAAAAAAAAGATTATCTCAAATAACGAATGTAAGTACCATTAAATATAAGTTATACATTAAATTTTTATTTTAATGTTAATTTTTTTTTTACTTTAATATCTTAATAATTGTAGTAGTTTATTCATCTGAGGTAATAATATAAAGAAATATTCTATAAGATTTTTTATTTTGTTTTAATTTAATAATGATTTTAATATGTGAATAAATAATAGGAGCTTAATCAAATTAATGAAACTCATAAACAAGAAATAGAATCATTGAAAGATAATTATGAAAATGAAATTAAAAATATTAATAATAAATATGTCAATGAAATTGATTCACTGAAAAATGATACTGAAAGAAAAGTAAATTTCTTTTATAATATTCATATTTTTTATATATTATTAATTATTAATTAAAAATTTAAAAAAAAATTTTTTCTTTATAAAAATATTTTATTCATTTATTATAATAAAGATTATCGAAATGGAAAAGAAATACAAAGAAATGTATGATGATAAGATACAAGGAATGGAGAAAAAAGTAATTTTTTTTATGTTACTACTATATATAAAATGTTAATTTTTTTTATTATAAAATAACTTTATTAAATATAAAATTTAATAAATTTTAGTTTAATTATGATAAAATTGAATTAGAAAAAGCTAATTTATTAAAATTATCTCTAATGGAAAGAGATTATCAAGCACAAATGAATCAATTAAAAGAGAAGCATAGAAATGAATTACAAGAAACAAAATTAATCATTACTGAAGAAGTAAGATTTATTATTTATCATTATTATAATAATTATAAATATTAATAGTAGTAATAATAAATGTTATTAATAGTAATAATGATGATGATGATGATAATTTAATAATAAAAATAATAACAATAACAATAAAAAAATATAACAATAATAATATTTAATATATATACATATCTTTAATTATATTAATTATAAATTAAAATATAGATTGAAAATAAATACCAAAGTATGATATTAGAATTGAAAAAAGCACATCAAGAAGAGGTAATAATTAATAAAATATAGTATATATTTTTAGTTTTCTTGATATTTAAAACAAGTTTTATTAATTACTAACACTTTTATAATATTAAAGATGAATATTGCATTAGAAAAAGAAAAGAAAATATATGATTCCGAAAAAATGAAAGAAATTGTGGATATTAAAAGAAATCATATGAAAGAGGTATATTAAATAAGCTATAATTATTATTGGTTTTTCATTATTTTATTTTTTCCTTTATTTATTTTTTTTTCTCCTTTTTAATAATTATATATTAATATATGTATATATTTTATATAATTAGATGGAAAAAATTATATCAACCTCAGAAGGAGCTAAACGTCTTGAAGATTTAGTAAAGCAGGTTGATATATCAAGTCAAAAAGTTGAAGAAATTCAAAAGCAAATTCTTGAAGAGCATGAAAATATTCAAAAAGTGAAAGATATTCCCTACCAAGATAAAATTAATGAAATTGAAGATGTAATAAATAAATATATATATTTATTTATATATATATATATTTATTTATTTATTTATTTATTTCAAATATTATTAATTATTAAATCTTAACTTATAATAATAATATTTTTATTCTGTAGTTAAAAAAACAATTAAATGCACATAAAACCGAACTTGATAATGATAGAGAAAAAGTAAATATATTATTATTATTATTATAATTATTAATTTTAACAATATGTATTAAATTTTATATTATATTACTTCATAATAGTTATCTTCTGTATTATCCTCTTTAGAGAATTCTATTAAAGAAATCAATAGCCATCACTCTGAAGAAAAATTGAGAATAAAGACCGAACAAGATATTTATGATAAAAAAATGGTATGTATTATTATTTTTGTTATTAAAATCTAGTAATAATGGTCATCATAATTTATTTTAATATATAAATTTTTTTTTTTTTTTTTTTTTTGATAAAATTATATTTTATAATATTATATTAAATTAATAATTATAATATATATATTTATATAATAATTTTTAAATGAAATAAAATAAGAATGAATTGAAAAAAGAAAAAGAGATGGATTTAGTTAAAAGACATAATGAAATACTTGAATTTGAAAAGAAAAAAGCAGATTGGAATCTTGAAAAGAAAAAATTACTTGATGAAATTTTCGAAGTAAATATAATATGTTTTAATTTACCAAAATGATATAATAAATTTAATTTTTATATATTATAAAGAATAAATATTAATAATTTTAATTTTAAATAATAAGAATTAATATTATTTTTATTTATTAACATTATCTTTTAAATATATTTTTTTTATAAATTTTATTAAAATTTTTAGGAAAAGAAAAAGATAGAAATTTTAAAAATAAATATTGAAACTCAAAAACATAGTATAAGTGAAAGAGAAGCAGAATTAGAAAATAAAAAGGTTTTATTCGATGCAAAATCTAAAGCTGGTGAGTTTAATATTAATATTAATTTATATTAATAATTACATACATATGTTATCTCTTTCAGTTATATTTATGTAAATATGAATAATATATTACTAATAGAGCAAGAAGCATTAGATAAAAGAGAAGAAACACAAAAAATAGAAGAAATGGCATTAATTAAACAAAAGACAGATTTTAAAATAGAAAAACAAAAATTTGATTCAGAAAAAGCAAAACTTCTTGCTGATAGAGATATATTTGAAAATACAAAATCATCTTTTGAAAAGCAATTAAATGAAGCTATGATAGCCTATCAACAAGCTGGTAAATATATAACTTTATTTTTTTTTTTTTTTATTAAAAGTTAAAAGGGAATAGTTAAGGCACTAATAATAAAGGTATTTATATAAATTCAAAGTATATTAAAATATTTTATTTATATATAAATAATTAAGAATTAGATAGAGAAGAAGCAAAAGAATACTATAATGATGCCGAAAAAATTAAAGAAGCCATAATAGAACAAAGAAATAAAGTAAATTTAATATAATATATATATATATGGGTTATAATAAATTTTAATAATATTAAATTATTAATAAATACATTAATATTAGATTTCAGAAGAATTTCAAAATCTCCAAAAAATGAAAAAAAAATTTTATACTGAGAGACTCCAAATTGCTCAAGAACGGAAAAAGAATGAAGAGGAAAGAAGATATTTAAAGGAATATATGGTAATTTATATACACATAAATAAAAAAATTTTTATTATTAATTAAATAATATATTAATATATTAATATATTTCATTAATTTTATTATTATTATTATCATTGTTTCAATTATTTTATAATTACTATAATTATTATTAATTATAATAAATTTTTAATTTATCGATTTATATTTAATAATAAAGTATTCCAGTAATATAAATTTCAATAATAATAATAATAATAATAATAATAATATGAATGATATAATGAACTATGAGAACAATAATAATAATGATAATATGAGCAATATTAATTATATAAATCAACAAAATAATGATAATTCCAAAGTTTTATTTGAAGATAGTGTTGTTAATGAAATCATTGCTAATAATTCAAAAGACATATCTAATTATAAACTTAATACAACCAATAATATGGATGATACATCTAAATATAAATATAGCAAAACTATACTATTAAATCCTGAATTAAAATCGAATTATGTACATCATAATAATGAAGATTATAACTTATCTGTAATTAAATTAACGAAATAATATCTAATAATTATATTTTTTATCTATTTCCTTTTTAATATTTATAAAGAGAAATTTTTTCTTTAATAACTATATATTTTTACTAATTTATATATATAATTTATATATATATTTTTTATATTTTTTATAATTTATTTTAAATAATAATATCTTTTTTAATGTAACTTTTAATTATTATATCTCTCAAATAATAGAATGATTATTCTACTTATACAAAAAACAATTTCATGGTAAATTTTATAACATTAATTATAATTTTTTTTTGTTTAATATTTTATTTTTAATGTTTCGTTTTAATATAATATATTAATTATTATTATTATTATTATTATTATTATCAAAATTATATATATATTAATTCTATTTATTAAGACATTTAATGACAGTTTGTTAAATGAACCACTTAATATTCCAAATATAATATAAAATTATTAATATATATAAATATTTTTGATTTTCCATAAATCTACTTTAAAAAAAAAAAAAAAAAAAAAAAAAAAAAAAAAAAGACATCTAGAATTAAATATTAATATAAATATAAATACTATTAAAAATTATTTGTTAATACAATCATATATATATATCAATATTTTAATATTATTAATATTATTTAAAGTATTAGTCTATTATGTATTACTGAGATTTATGAACATTTTAAATAATTTTGACCAAATTATATATCAATTATTTTAATTGATACATTAATGATATTTTTTTTTTTTTTTTTTATTTTTTTATTTTTTTTTATTTTTTTTTATTTTTTTAAATTTAGTAATTTTTATTTTATATTAATTATAAAAAAAATGAAAAAAAAAAAAAAAAAAAAAAAAAAAAAAAAAAAAAATAATAATAAAATAAAAAATTAAAAAATAAAATAAAAAAATAATAAATAAATAAATAAATATAAACAAAATTACTATAAAAAAAAAAAAAAAAAAGAGAGATATAATACTAGATATTTTGCTTTTAAAAAAAAATTAGAGTAGAAACTTTTAATATTTTTTTAATAAATAAATTCTAACTATTCTTAAAAATATATATAATATAATGAAGTTTTATAAAATATACCTTTTTTTTTGAATGTGTAAAATTTATTATAAAAACGGATATTATTTTATTATAATATATTAAAATTATTAATATCTTTAATTAAAATTACAAAACCAAAAATTAATTGATAAACTATAATATCTAATCGATAAAATTAAAAAAAAAAAAAAAAAAAGAAATAATAATAATAAAATAAAGTAATATTCAAAATGAGTACATTTCATTTAAATATGAAAGATAAATGACAATAAAATTTATTATTCTAATTAATAATGATAATTTTTTTTTATATATATACAGAAATATATATATTTTCAGATAAAATCAGATAAAACGAATAATGGAGGGAAGTTCTGATTCTGGATTAAAATTGAAAAATTAAAAAATTAAAAGATAGTATTTAGTTTAAATGTTTCAAAATATGAAGTTTTAAAGGAGGATTCCTATATCGATTTTGATATATTATAAAAAAAAATGAATTAACAAATTCTACTATCCTATGTTCTAGAAATCAGTACGATGTTCTTTAAAAATTAAAATCTTTTTTCTTTTTTTTTTATCTTGAAATGAAAAGCTCTTCTATGTTATATATGTCATATATTAAATTTAAATAATAAATCTTCATTAATTATTTTTGATCAATTTCTTTACTATTTTCATATTCTTTTTCACTATTTCATCATTTCTTTTTCAAGTTCTAGTCAAGTAAAAAATAGTAACTAAAATAAATTCTTTACATCTTATGGTATATTAGAGATCACATGAAGACATTCATGTCAATTTACCATCATAAATAAATAAAAAAAAAAAATTGTTTTAATTTATTAAATATATATATATAATTTTTAAAGATAGATCGAAACCAAATTTATTTATTTATTTAATTAAATAATCATTTTAAATGATTAAATATTTTAAGGATTGTGAGAATATATAAGATTTTTAATAATGGTATTAAATTTATATGAATATGAAATAAATTACAATTTGATTTGATTCTTGTTTAATATATATAATAATTAAAATAAAGATTAAATATCTCAAATTATACGAAACTTAATAATAAGCCTGTAAAAGAAAATTATTAATTATTTAATTATTTAATGCAAATAATAATTAGATTTCATGTTTATAAAATATATTTTATTTTATTTTTTTATTTATTTCTTCATAAAATTTTTACATTTTTATATCAGCTTTTTTTTTTTTTTTTTTTCTATTTATATTCAATTTTATAATTGTACATAAATTATATAATTAAAATATGTATAAATATAAATAATGGTCATATATTAATTTCTTTATTATTTTTATATTTTATTTATTATTTCTATTTTATAAAAGTATTCTTTAAAAGGAATATCGAATCTAATAAAATTTAATTTTTTTTGATAAAATTAAAATGAATTAACTACTTTATTGGTTGCTTAAAGCCTTTTCTCTTAATATAGCTTCATTATTTAATTCTAATTCATTAATTTCTGGACTTAATTCAGATAAAATTTCATAAACTCTCTTATGATATTCAAGTTGAGCTTCAATAAAGGAGTTGAGGTTTTTGAGAGGTTCAGACTAATGAATGTACATTTAATTAAAATTTATTTCATGAAATAATTAAAATTTAAATGTTTAGTAAAATAAAAAAAAAATAATAATAATAAAATTAAAAAAAATTAAAATAATAATTAATATATATACATAAAATTAAATAAAATAAAATAAAATAAAACTTACACTTTCAATAACAATTTTCATTTTAGACATGGCTTCTTCAACAGCTCTAACAAATTCGCCCTATTTTTATTATAAATTAATAAGTCAAATTATTATTATTTCTTTTATTATCATTATTTAATTATATAAATTAAAATATAATTTTTTAGTTATAATTACTTCAGCAGTTTCCATTTCATTGCGAGCCTATTCATAATGATATTTAAAAATTAGATTAATACCAAAAAAGTTTTTTTTTTATTTTAAATATTTTTATTTTAGTATTAATAATAATAAAAAATTAAAAAAAAAAAAAAAAAAACTTACAACATCAACATTTTCAATCTTGGCATTCTTTAAATTTTGCTTACAAGCATCATAATTTAATCTAGCAGAATAAACATTTCTTCTAGCTTTCTAATATTATTTATTTAAAAAAAAAAAAAAAAAAAAAATATTATTCAATAAATAATAAATTATTAATATTAATTTATATTTATTTAATTATTTGTATATTTATAGTATAGTATATTTATTTACCATAGCAAATGCAATAGAACTATTTAATGTAGTATTGAATGGTTTCCAGAAGTTTTCAACAATAGCATTATCCTGATTTCATATATATATATATATATATACATTTAATTAATAATATTATCAATATTTATTTACTAGTTTATTATTATTTATTATTTATTATTTATTATTATTATTAATTAAACTTACTTCAGCAACTTTAGCTTCACCAATATTTTCATAAGAATTGGAAATCTTTTTTAAAGCAACACCTTTTATTAATATATTATTATTTATAATAATATTACTAATATTATTCTAAATTTAAGAATAATCTTTATTTCTTAAAAATATTGTTAATGTAAATAAATAATATTCTAAATTTACCAAATGGATCATTTTCATCTTTAGAAGCTAAAATTGAATTGGCTGTATCTAAACAAACCTTGGAAATAGCATGACCTTGAGACATTGGAGTTGTTGGTGATTTTGGAGTACTTTCGGGTTTTGAGGAAATTTTTTCAGATACCTTGGTGGCAGTGTCATAAAAAGATTCTCCGAGAGATTGATCTGTATATAATTTATTTGAATCAAGTATTTATGAAATTTATTTATAAATTATCCATTATTATTTTTATTTTAATTAATTAATAAATCAAATAAGAAAATTATAATAATAATAATATTATTAAAAAAATAGTAATAATTAAAATAATAATTATAATAATTACCATAGTCGTGAGTACTACGAGTATAATGCTTGGTGACCTTTAATAAAAATTCGTGAAGTTCTCTAATCTTATCGACTCTCTTTATAATTCATTATTTTAAAATTAAAATTAACGTTATATTAATATTAATATTAATAAATGTAAACATTATAAAATTTTTTATTATACATACTTCTTCAAGGTCAAGATATTCTTGTGGTAATTTAGTAATGTCTTCAATATTACCCATTTTTTCTTGAGCATATTGTTTAACTTGACTAAAACCTCTACTTAATTTCTG
Organism: Neocallimastix lanati (nom. inval.); assembly: GCA_016946835.1. Classification (NCBI taxonomy): domain Eukaryota; kingdom Fungi; phylum Neocallimastigomycota; class Neocallimastigomycetes; order Neocallimastigales; family Neocallimastigaceae; genus Neocallimastix; species Neocallimastix lanati (nom. inval.). Next base: position 857,402 of record JACVTC010000005.1, on the reverse strand, counting down.
AGCCCATGGGTTCCATTTTGAACCAACATCACTAATAGTAGCATTAATTTTTTCCATTTTTTATTTCTTTGATATATATATAAATAGTTTTAAAAAACAATTAATAATTCAGTATGATATTAAATAACCAATATGTTTATTTTTTTATATATATGTAATATAGAAATTCTTATTTTCATAAATAGCTCCTATTATATTATTTATTTATTATTATCATTTTTGTTTAAAAAAAAAAAAAAAAAAAAAAAAAAAAAATCACTCGAAATAAACTATATTATATTTTAAATATTATTTGTTATGTTTTGAATTTGAATGTTGAATTAACCATAATATATATAATTTATGTAATATAATATTTCTTATTTTATTTTAACTTATACTTATATAAGGTAATATCTTTGAAAATTTATTTATATTCAACACTTATTATTTTCTTCTATTAAAAAAAAAAAAAAAAAAAGGTATTTATATTTATTTGCCATAAATTTAATATTACATGAAACATCTTTTTATTACTTCCACTTCAATATTATATAAAATTCCATTTTATCTCACAAATATATATATATATATTTTTATTTTAATATTTTTTATTATACATAAAATGTATATTTTATACCTTTATCTCAAATTTATAATTTATAGATTTAATAAAATAAATAATACTAATTATAAATAAAAGTTAGTTTATAAAAAACGAAAGTTTAAAATTATAAAGAATACTTTTATTATATTTATTAATTATTAATATATTTATTTACTTTTTTGAATATACTATAATTAATTAATTATATTAATTATTTATATAATAAATATATTATTTTATTTTTGTTTTTTTTTTACTTTTTGTTACTTACATATCAAAAATATATCAATTTAATAACATTAAATTAATAATTATATATTACATTATATTATTAATATACAACAACATTTAATTATTATTAAACTTTTATTTTTTAATTTATATTTTTAAAAATCAACTCAAAATTTATTATTTGATACATTTTTATTACATTTAATAATATGTATGTAAAATATATTTAAAATAGAAAATATAAATAAATAAATAAATAAATGATAAGACTAAGGAATTTTTGGTTTATAATTAAACTTTATTAATATACATTTAATAATAAAATAGCACTAAAATTAAATGTTTTTTATATCAATGCATTGTGGCTTGTACATTATTTATTAAAGTTTGTTTATCATATATTTCACATATTCTAACGCATTAGCGAAATAAAAACAAAAATTTAAAAATTAAAAAGCCTTTAATTACTCAACTTATGATATATATAACTTTATTTCTATGAATTTTATTGATTTAATTTTTACTTAATTAAAAAGAAAATACTTTTTAAATGAAATTTATGATTATTGCACTATTGTTATTATTATAATAAACAATTATACTATAATTCAATAGTATAATAACAAAAAACAACAACAAATATTACAAATTAAAAATTTGTTCCATTTGTTACACATAATAATATATAATAATATGTTAATATTTTTAATAATAATCAATTAACATATATGAATACTAATAATAAATATCATATATATTTAAATAAAATTAAATAAATATTAGGGAAATATTAACAAAACCAATATTTAATTTTTAAGTAATAAAAAAATAAAATATAAAAATTTTAATAATTATTATAGTTTTCAATAATAAATATTAAAATTTAATCACAAACTAATAGAGAAAACTTGATATCATATTCACATGTCATCTTTTATTAGTTATGACTAGCATATACTTATTTAGAAACATATCTATGAATTATTATTATTATTAAAAGAATTAAAAATATAATTTAGTACATTTAATATGACACTTTTCTTAATATTTTGGATATAATTAATAGAACCAGGTTCTTTCTTGGTTGTGAGTTCATAAGTTCAGTCTTGCCCTTTGACCATTTCTGGTTTTCCTCACAAGAGGATTTTACGGAATATGATGATTAGGGTTACAAGTACGTATTTCTCCTCCCCTTATATATACATATTATTCTTCATCTCCAAAGTAATATAGACAAGATACTGTCCGAACTATGGGTCTGAATGGGTTGCACAAGTACTGTCATTTAATATATTTACTTGGAAGTTTATAGCATATGGGTACATATATATGCATGTTGATAAAATCTACAAACAAGCGATCTTTCAGACTAATTTACCAAGAAAGCAAGAAAGTATCTAATTGGGTTAAGTTATACTAGCCTCTCTTCAAAGGGAAGTTAGAAACTGGAAAGGTACTCCGAGAAAAAGCGTGCAAGAAAATTCTCAGCAATATTATTGCTGAGAATTTTAGGATTCTTTCTCATTTAATTATTCAAAAGTTATTGCTCCAAATATTGTTTCACAAAAATTAGATGACATGGTTGATCCATTAAAAGAAATTCTTGATAAAAAAAACAATAAAGTCTGATGTTAAACAAAAAAAGGACCAACATATATAAATAATAATAATAATAATAATAAATAATAATAATAATAAATAATAATAATAATAATAAATAATAATAAATAATAAATAATAATAATAATAATAAATAATAATAATAAATAATAAATAATAATAATAAAATAAAATATAAAAATATAATAAAAAATTATAAAAATTAAAAATTGTAAAAATAATTTTTATTAAATAAACATATAATAAATATTTTTATTATAAGTAGATTTATGATAGGAATAATTTAACTTTATTTTAATTAATTATATTTATAATTATATATCTTTTTTTATTTTAATTTATTTAAATTATTTTGATTTAATTATTAATAATTCAATGAAGTATATTAATAATTATTGTAAAAAATGAGATCTTACGAGTAATAATGTTCTTAATATATATTTAGAAAAATTATATATTAATATCTTTTATAAATATTTAAAATTGAATAGAAAAACTGTGTTTTTTATTTATATAATATATATTCTTTTTTTTTTTTTTTTTTTTTTTTTTAAATAATTTCTATTTGTATTATATATATATTTATTTATACCAATGCAATATTTTCCAAAATTGTTTTTTTATGCCACCAAAAGAATCTTATACCTTCATATCTATTTAAATAGATTTTATCAATAAGAAATGGTACAATTATCATTAAAAATCCATGTGTATCAGTAATAATAATTCTCCACCATCTGGCACAAACAATAATGGATTTTTTAAGTCGATAACCCCATATTCGTAAAATAGTAATATAGAAGTCTTTTTCATCAAAGAAAGGCATTGGTAAAACTAAAGAGGGTATTTTAGAATAGTGATCATTACTTATTGTTGATGAATTCATATTCATATTTATTATTTCATTATTATTTCGGTTTACTTTTGAATTAATAGAACTATTCTCATTTTTCATTACTGATGACTTCAATACAGAAGTATGGATATCATTGTTATGATCATCATCATTTTTATTCATTTTTTCAGAATTGTCTCTTAATTTCAATCCATATTCATAACCTTTAATAACATTATATATAATAAAGTAGGCTTTTATAGAATCAATAAATGGCCATAAAATACTTTGACATATCAAACAAATTGCTAAATTTAAAACAATGATTACTGGACTTGTTATTAATCCTGAAATAACTACCAAAAGATAAAGAAAACAACCACGAAAAACTATCTTTTTCTCATGTGATAAGTACTTTGATATTTGTAGGACCTTTTTATACCATGAATAACCATCGTGATCATAATTACTTGTTTCTAGTAAATAAATCTTTTCAAAAATTTTAAATAAACTATTAACAAATATATGGATAAAATTGCCGATAACCGCTAATGGAAAAGAGATAATCAAAACTAAATTCATAATAATTAATAAAAGAAATATTGAACAGATCATAAAGAAAAAGTTGGATGTATGATAAAATATTTCATTTATTAAAGAATATGATTTATCATTAATCTTTTTTATTTCAGAATCTGATTCACATTTCTTTTTTGATTTCTGATTTTCCTCATATTTACTATTTCCATCATAATTCTTTATTCAAAAATAAATAAAATAATAATATCCATAATTAATAATAATAATAATAATAATAATAAAATTAGCATAAATATTTTGTTAATTTCTAAAATATTATTATTCCTTATTTTTTTTATATAATTTTTACTTTAATATTAGTTAATCCATAAAAAACCTTGAAAAGATGGCATGATTCCTTTAATTGAGTAGCGTTATTAATCTAATTTTTTTTTTTTTATTATTTAAAAATTTTATTAGAATTTAATTATAAATATCATTTTTACTTAATAATTATGAATATCAAAAAAAAAAAAAAAAAAAAAAAAAAAAAAAAAAAAAGTACTTCTGCATATTCATCAATTTCATTTATAGTTTTTAATGATATATATTTCTTAATTTTATATTCACAATAATTAATAATGATTGTAAATGAATATTTTGTAGAAGTCATTAATAGAGCAAGCCAGTCGTACATATTATAGAGTTTTTGATTTGGAAGAACACCTTTATAGCAATAATATAAAATTTGATAAAACGATATAGGATCTGTATCATCTAGTTCAATTTCTTTCATTGCACTACTAGGATTTAATTCACCGACTGAATTATATAATTCTTTAAAATAATTACTGTACATTATCAATTTATCGATTTGAACATAATATTTATTGATATTATTAATATTATCTATTTTTTTTTTTTTTTTTTTTTTAATTTTTAATTTTTTAAATATAATTTTATATTGTTAGTATTATATATAGAAATTTTTAATTATATATGAAAAATATACAAAATTTTAACAAATATATATATATATATATATCAATTATATCAATTATTTAAATAATTATAATGTTTGAAAAAAATTAAAAAAAAAAAAAGGAAAAAAACTTTTTTCTTTTTTTTTTTTTTTTTTTTTTTTTTTTTTGCATTTAAATATTAACCTTTTTTAATGCTACCATTATTTCTTAAATAAATTAATTTACTATTATTATTACTATTATTATTAATTTTTATTATAAGATTATGTGAATTAATATTTTTTGTAAGAAATCCAGGATCAGAATCATCGTTTAAATTATCAATATTATTTTTATTAATCATTTCATCATCATCCATATATATTTTATTTTCTATATTAATTTTATTATCAAGATCTATTAATTGAGGATCAACTGAAATTTCTGGTATTAAATTACAATTAAAATTGAAAAATCTATGTTTAGGATTATAAAAATTAATTGTATTTACTTGATTTCCATATCCAAATAAATTAAAATAGGGAACTTTCTCTCTATTAACAATATAATGATAATAATCGTTATACGTTGATGTTAAATAATTGCCTTTTTAAGATAATTCATTTATTTGAAATATATATATATAGATTTATTAAAAAAAAAAGGATGATAATAATAATAAAAATAAAGAAAAATAATTAATAAATGTTGTGATTTTTCACTTTATTCATATATTGTTTAAAATTTATATTATTATTATTATTATTATTATTATTATTATTATTATTATTATTATTATTATTATTATTATTATTATTATTATTATTATTATTATTATTATTATTATTATTATTATTATTATTATTATTATTATTATTATTATTATTATTATTATTATTATTATTATTATTATTATTATTATTATTATTATTATTATTATTATTATTATTATTATTATTATTATTATTATTATTATTATTATTATTATTATTATTATTATTATTATTATTATTATTATTATTATTATTATTATTATTATTTTTATTATTATTATTATTATTATTATTTGATTTTGATTTTTTTTTTAGTCTTTTTCTCTTTTTTCCTTTTTTTCTCTCTCTTATTTTTTTTTTTTTTTACCTTCCAATACAACTTTCAGTATGAATCCACTTTGTTTATATGCCGATTTTGATAAATCAAATTTCCCGAAATAATTATCTTCTCCGATCATTTCATTAGGAAGATATTGCCAGAAATAAGAATTATTTTTATTAGTATCATAATTTATGGTTGAAACGCCATTAAAATGTATATTTTTATTATATTTTTGAAAATAACATTTTCGAACTGATTGTTTTTCATTTTCTTCATCATTTTCAAATTTTAATCGATTTCCATGATAAACATCTAATGATTTATTATATTTTAAAAAATGAATTTCATTTTTTATTTGTCCTACTTTATTATTATTATTATTATTATTATTATTATTATTGGAAGTATTATCATTTACGGCATAACTGTAATTGATAAGATTATTAGTTAATCCTGTATGAACATACCATTTTATACTTTTTACTTCTACATCATTTTCACTTATCACGTGAGTACAATCCTTATTTAAAAGAACATCTAAGTTTAAAGTTTCCATTAACATATTTGCAGGTCTAAAATCGAAACACCATGAGATTTCAAATGTCACTGGTATTTGTTTTGGATCTTTAAAGATATACGAACTTTTATATATATATATATATAATTTAGTTAAGTTATATAATTTATTTATTATAATGAAAAAAATAAAAGTATAAGAATAAAGATTATAGAATATATACATAAAACATATTAATATTAGTACATTAAATTTATATAAATACATATATATGAACTGATGAAAGTCATAAATAAAATATAATAATTATAATTATAATAATAATAATAATAATAATAATAATAATAATAATAATAATAATAATAATAATAATAATAATAATTACAATTTAAGATCTCTATCCACATTTAAATGAAGATTGAGTACACCTTCACGCCAATTTCTACAAGATACAGAAGGAGGATTATTTTCATAATAGGCATCTACGATAGTATTATAAAATAGAGAATAGGTATATTTCTGGTGACCTGAGGATTGAACTAAATTTAAAGGAATAGTTGGTCTTGATCTATATTTATAATAGTCTGTTTTATTAAGAATATCAGACATTGAAGATAGATCATCATCTTTTGGATTATCTTCATCTAAAATATAATATATTATAATTTTTTTTTATATATATACATTATATATAATGATTTAAAAAATATATATATTTAATACTTTTTATATAGTCATAAATAAAATATTATTTATTTCAATAAGTAATTATTCTATTAATATAATAATTTTTATTTTTATTTACATCATTATTTAATTTTTTTTTTTTTTTTAATTAATATTATATTATCAAATAAATAAATATTATAGATATATAATAAAAAATAATAATAATATATTTTTACTGTCAAGATTTTTATGACTATTAGGGTCTGAATTTCCACAATAACAATCAATATTATATGAATAAATATCATGTAAAGTAAATAAATGAGAGGATTGCTGATGCATTGTTCCTTGATGTGGTGTAAATGAAGAACGTTTACTTTTATTATAATAGAAAGATATTTTATTGGATTGTTTCATGTTCTCCACTGGATTAAGATCAGATTCTCTCCTTTTTAGATTATCCTCTGATACTACATTAAATTTTAATGATGTATTTATAGTAGAATTATTTGTTATTTCATTTTTACTATTATTACTATTTTGAAAATCAATTCTACCTTCATTAGATATATTTCCATTTATTAATTCATTTTTATTACTATTACTATTATTATTATCATAATCATTATTTAAATATAAAGGTTCTAAACTATTAGTAGCATTAGTAGCACTATTAGTACATTCATTGTTACTTTCGTCAAAAATGTCTATTCTACATTGATTATTCATATTGTCCATTTTTTTTAATGGTATACTTGAACTGTAATAATTATTAATATTAACGGTATTATTACTTTCTTGGGATTCTTCCATATTGAAAATATATATATATATTATTTTACTTTATTTTATTTTACTTTATTTTATTTTATTTTGCTTTATTTTATTTTACTTTATTTTATTTTACTTTATTTTTTTTTATTTTGCTTTATTTTATTTTGCTTTATTTTATTTTATTTTTGTAAATATTTTATTCTTTTATACAACTACACTATTTATTTTATTTTATTTTATTATTTTATTTTTTTCAATCTGTACTTTATATTCATATTCTACTATCTTTTTTTTTTATTATTATTATTATATACTTTAATAATTTAATAATTAATTATTATTTTAATTTAATTATAAGAAAAAAAAAATTATTTTTTTTTTTAAAATAATCAGATAAACTTTAAATAAAATAAAAAAACAAATTTTTAATTACTTTAATAGTAAAAATAATTCTTTTATATATATATATAATTAAAATTCAAAACTTTAAACTTAAAAGTTTCGAATTTGAAAAATTTTTAATTATGATTTTAACAGTTCAATAACAATAATATTTTATATATAGGTTATAAGTAATAATTAAATTTTAAAGTATATTTTTACTAAAAATTTTTTTTTCTTTTAATTTTATATATATATATATGTACATTTTTTTTTTAGACAATCAACTACTTAACTTTTATTTTTATTATATTTTCATATTTAAGTTTTTGAAAAGTAAATTATTTAAAAAAAAAAAAAAAAATAAATAAAGTTTAGTTTATTGACATCAATAATTTATTTTCATAATATTTAAAGTATTTAAATTTTTATTGCACAGTACATATATTATTAAATATATGATCATAATTAATATATATATTTTTATAAGTCATAAATAATAATTATAATTTATAATTTTTATACTCTTTTTTTTTTTTTTTTTTATTTAGTCATTACAATAATTATATTTTTTAATAGTTACTAAATTTTACAAAGTCATAATAGTAATAAAAATAATAAATAATATATAAAACTTTAATTATTTAAAAAATAATTATATCAAAAGAAATAAATAATCCTCATAATTATTATTATTGATGTATATTTATCTATATATAATTAATTTATATATTGAAATAATAATCATTATTTTATAAATAATATTTATATGTCCAGTAATTCAAATATATTTTATTTATTTATTTATTTATATCATAATTCCTTCTTTCAGAACATAAATATATATATAAAAATAAAAATACATATATATACATATACATATATATATTTATTATAAAAAATTAATCTATTAAAGTATTTAAAAATAAAAAATAAAAAAAATTTTTTTTCTACCCCAATAATAAAGTATAGATTATAGAACAAGAAATATATTTTATAAATTCCTTTTTTTTTTTTTTTTTTTTTTCTTAATCCTTATCGTTTTGAATATTATTATTTTATTATTATATATACTATATTAAAATAATAACACTTTTAAAAATTTTTTTTTTTTGCTTTATTTTATAATTATATTGGTATATTTCTATAATAAATTAGAGTTGTCAAGTATAAAAAGAATATAATACTATATTTATGATAAATAATTTAATATGTATGATATATATACTATACAATAAAAAAAAAAAAAAAAAAAAAAAAAAAAGGAATATCTTTTTATTTTTAAAATTTATATAAAAATTTAAAATTTTATTAATAATAAAATTTATTATTTAATCTAATATATATATAAATTTAAAAAAATTTAAATAATTAACCTATAATTTTTTTTCTTCTTTTTATTTTTAAAAAAAATAAAGTTTAAAATATTTTAAAAAAATTATTTTGGAATTTAAAGTAATAAAATTAAGCAAATTATATAAAAAAAAGTTAGAAAATAGGATAAAAGTTAATGTGACTTTAAATGATTAATATATATTATTTAGTATATCTTTAGTTGTAATTTTTTTTTTTTTTTTAAAAAAAAAACCTATATATATATTTCTAAAAATTGAAATAAAACTTTCTTTTTAAAAATGAAAGATATATAAATTTTATCTTTAAATTAACCTTATTTTTTTTTCAACATGATATATATTAAAATAAATAAATATTATATAATCATATTAGTTTATTTTTTAAAAAAAGTAAAAAAAAATTACATATATATATATATCTTCTTAACTATTAATAATACTACTACTACTAATAATAATAATAATAATGATAATGATAATGATAATGATTATAATAATAACAACAATAATAATAATAATAATAATTGTGGTAAAATGATATAATTGATTTTATTACGATCAATGGATTAAACTTATTTTTTTTAAAAAAAAAAAAAAAAGGAAAAAAATTGATTATTTATTTTTTAAATTTTAATCTTTAATATTTTATAATATTATTTTATAATATTTTATATTAATTGATTATATTTATTTAAATAATATTATATATTATAAAAAGATGAACATATATATATAAATAAAATAATACATTATAAATCTTTAAATTATTTATTATTTGATATTTTGTATTTGCGCATAATATGGATGATATATTTAATAATGATTAAATAAATATTATATATAATAATATTATTATTTTTATATAAATACTACAAGGTATAATAATTTATTTTAACAATTTTTTTTTTAAATAATTTTTATTGGTTATATGTAGTTTTTTTTTTTTAAAACAAAATTATAAGTATTAAAAATGTAAAAAAAAAAAAAAAAAGTGATTGATTTTATATATACTATACACTCCCTTTTCTTTCTATTACTAAAAAAAAATAAAAAAATAAAAAATAAAAAAAAAATAAAATTAAATAAAAATAAAATTAAAAATATTGTTTGTAATCGTAATATTTTTTAAGATCAGATAGATTATTTAAATAAATAATTATTTTCTCATAGAACTTAATTAATTTATGTAATAAAAAATATATACATATTAATAATAGTATATAAAATTAATTTTTCTTCATATCTATTTATTATTATTATTATTAATCAAATCTTGATTCCTTATCACTTTTTAAGCATACTTTACAAAGATCCACAATATTATTTATTGTCGATTCTGTAAAGACGACTTGAGCTTCTCCTGGTAACCATGGTGAATATAAAGGTTCTGTTAATGCTGGATTATTATATGATTTAGCTTCATAATAAGGAGGTAAATCAGGAGCTTGAGTTTCAGATAGCTTTAAAATTTCTTTATTAGGTTTACCATCCAAGGAAGTAATATGCGTAGCACAAGACATAAAGGAATCTTCTGAATAATAATCAGATATAAAACTTTCTGATCTACCAAAGATATTTCTTCTTTGGAAACGATTAGAATATTTCTTTTCTCTTTCTTTAGAAATTAATAAATCTACTGGAACATTATCAATTCTTGGTTTGAAACATTTACGACAATAATTGTAGAAATAATAGGTGATAAGTAAACTTGGTAAAATAAGATAAGGAATAATTTTACATGGTAAATATTTTAAGAATTTTTGATTATCGGTACCATTGAAAACTGCTACGAAATAACCAAACATAAAGATTTCGAAAAGGAAAAGAGAGAAAATAATTCTATTGAAAGCAGTAACAAAGTAATGACCTTGAGATTCATAATCTTTAATATATACATAGATGAATTGATTCTTCATAACATGATAACCAAGGAAAAAGAAGATTACACCGATAAATGAAATGAACGGATTAACAACAGAGAAAGTAATGAAAATGGTGAAACAAAGTAAAGGTACGGCAAGCATGATACTATAATCTGGTGGAGTAGCCGTAAGTTTAGCTACATGTTGAGCTCTTGGACTATCCTTCTTTAACAATTTACCAATAAAGAAGCTTGCAACAGCACCAATTCTAAAGATTTCAAAACCAAAGGATTGAAGACGAAGAATACCATAGTTAAGATACATAACAGAGTTCTTTGCTAATTCAGCTGTCAATGACTTCACAAATTCATTGAAGTTAATATTCATATATTTTTCTACCAAACTGTACGTAATTTTATCTACTTCAATTTTTACATTTCTTTCATCAAATACTTGTCCGACCAGGGTAGAAAGCGACATAGCTAAAATAATGGTAATGAATAAGAATACATAGTACTTCTTTAAGATACTATTGGCATAAGCGGATTTAGTTTCAAAACCTTGAAGATTTGATAAGAACTTTAAAATGTAGGGTACACATGAACTAAAAGTATTAAGTAAGATAACTTGGAAGAAGTTATCGAATAAAGCAGTTAATTGTGGACTTCTATCAATTTTTTCGAATACCTTTTCCATGTGAAGATAGGGGAAATAGAAATTGATAAGATTTTTCATGGTATCGTATTTGGTAGCAGAAACGATAATAAACAACACGAAACAAGTAAGATACATTGCGATATAGATTAATAAGGAACGATAGGTTTTAACTTCAGTTCTAATATTCAAATTTTTATAGAGAAGATCGTTTGGGTGTGGGGCTGTACCAACAGCCATAACATTTGGATTTTCAGAAGAATAAAGGATTAATTGGGCAGCAATCTTTGCCGATTGATGACTACTAAAAGTTACGAAAGCGGTTTGAGACCATTTTTTAGATTCATGGGCTTCTAATCTTAATTCCTTAATTTGTAATGTTAAATCCTTTAACCTTTGTTCATTATAATGAATAGAATCAACATATTTTGTTGGTATAACGCCATAGTTAAAAACAACATGTTTTGGTCTGTAGGCATCATTATCGTCAAAGGGCTTTTCACCAATATCATCGGCTTCATTCTCAACAATATTCTTCAAAACTCTACCTAAAATTCCTTCACCAGACCTTTTTACCTTAATATTATTAAGCCAAATAATATAATCACTTTCTAAATTATTTAAAACTTTAGTTCTCTCTTCAACCAATCTTCTAATCTTATTTCTACTACGAGCAATCACAACACTTTCAATTTTACCAATACCCAACTTACTAAACCAATTCAATAATCTTTCATCATCTTGAAGTTCTGGGGGAATATTTCTAACCATAATAGTACTATGTTGAAGAATTTCACCAAATAAATTTCTTTCTTGAACGATACCTCCATCTTTGACATACATTTCCATAGCCTTAATGTACTCTTGATAAAGTCTAAATAATTTGTAACAGATGACTCCAATAACATAATAAACGGCTACAACATGGAAAAGAGCAAATTTTTCATGACCTTTCTTTAAAGTATCAAAGAAAATATATTTTTGAATGTTAAAATTCTTAAGTTCTTGCACTGCTTGTTCCGTTACCTTTGAAACATCTTCAATGATTGTTGAATTGTCTGGTTTATGTTCTTCTTCAGTGGTATTAGTATTATTAGTATTATTAGTATTATTATCATTATTAATTAAAGTATCATTAGTATCTTGACTATTTAATGAATTAATATTATTGTCATTCATAGTATTATTATCCTCTTGAAATTTTCCATTTTTGATTTCATTTAAAATTCTAATTTCTTCATCAAAAAATGTATTTCTTTCTTCTTCAATACTAAGATTAAGATTACGGATATCCACTTGATATTCTCTTTTTGTGAAAAAGGTATCGAGAATTTTTTTACCTAAACTATTATCAGCGGGATCTAATTCAATATTAGTATCATTACCATTTGTTATAGGAACATTAGTTATATTAACTTCTCTATCTATTGGTTGATTATCAATAGATAAAACACCCGTTGAATTACTTTTTCTAATAGAATTATCTAAGTTTTGATCTCTGTGAAAAATATTAATGGGTAGAGTAACGATTAAGACGAATAATCCTATATATATAAACATATTATAACCTGTTCTATATAGTTTTAATACCATAACAGCATCTAAACCATTATTCTTCAAAATATAGTCTTCATTAATTTTTTTATTTTTATTAAACCAACCAAATATTCCATTAGCAACTTCTGGAGTTTGATCAGGTAATAACAATAATCTTGGTGAATAAATATATTTACCAAATTTTGATTGTCGTAATATTTCATAACCTATTGCAAAACCACCTATGATTGCAAAGGCTAAAAGAAATTGGTATAAAATGGAATAAAGTGTTCCATCCGCACTTTCTCCACCACCCGTACTAGTATTATTAACTGAGCTCATCTTGTATAAATATTAATTTTACCCTTTATTATTTTTTTTATTAAATATATATTATATATACGTATTTAGACGAAATATTCTTATAATAAATACTTTTAATTAAATAATTCTTTTATTTTAAAATGTTATTTATAAAAAAATATAATTTTGCTTTTTATTTTTTATGTTTTAATGTTTTTATTTTTTTTTTTAGTAAATGAATAGTATTTCGTAATGATGATAATTGTTTCTTTAAATAGATTTATAATGAAATTTTACTTATTATAACATTTAATAAATACTTTTAGATAATTTTAATTGTTAGTCGTAATAAATGAAAAATATATATAATAAAGAAAAAGAATAAAAAAAAGGTAGTAATATACGCAAAACGAATTTAATTTTTTTAAAAAAAAAAAAAAATAAATAAATAAATATGAATTTTATATTTCTAATAAACTAAATATAATATTTCTGTATTCCTAAAATATTAAATTTTTAATTTTCTTATTTTTTCTGAATTTCACTGTTCATTTTATTATTATTAGTTTTATATTTTTTATTTGTTTATATTTAATAAATTCTTCCTTTCAATGTATTTAAATATATTTTTATTTTATTATTTATGTGAGTAAATAATTTTCTTAAATATATATATAATTTTCTTAAAAGTAATGAAATAATGTATTATATAAAAAAAAAAATGGAATCTGAACAAAAATTGATTTATTTAAGAGTTTTTCTTTTTTCTTTTATAAATATTTCATATTATTTACAAAAAGAAATTTAATATTTTTACATTAATTAAAAATATATATATACATATATATTTTAATTTTATTCCTTTTTATATAAATTTACAACTACTGATTTCCCCTTTGCTTTTTTTAATAGGAAAAAAAAAAAAAAAAAAAAAAAAAAAACCTGAGAAAAAACGTTTTATATATATTTCAAAAAAATTAATTTATAAAAAGAAGTTCATTTAATATAAAAATATAGAATTTTTAACTATTATTTATGATACATTTTTATAAATATTATTTATTTATTTATTTATTTATTTATTTATTTATTTATTTATTTATTTATTTATTTATTTATTTATTTATTTATTTATATAAAGAATTTATAATAAAAAATAGAAATTTTCTTTATATAAAAATATAGATTATTATATTAGATATATTATTATATTTAAATACGAATATATATTATATAAATTTTATAGAATAAGAAAATTTGAAATTTATTTTACACAAATTAAAAAATAAAAATAAAAATTAATATATATGATATATAAACAAAATATATTTATTTATATTAATCTATATTAACTTTTCATATTAGGTATTTTATTTATCTTCAATAAACTTAATATATTATAGTATTAAATATGGCAATTTATGTTTATTAAATATTTCTTTTTTAAAAAAGTTCATAATAAGATAAAATGCAATACAATTAAGTTCCATATATTAATATATGGTAATATATATTATGTTAAAATTAATATAATTTAAATAAAATATTAAAACAAAGAAAATAAATAAATATATATTAATATATAGCATGTATATACTGTTAAGAATTTTATCATATATAATTTACTGATCCTATATTAGAGTGTATTACAATAAATATAAAAGCTAATTAAGATATTAATTAAATTTTAAAAAAGTGAAAGCCAATGAAATGAAAGGATTATGTAAAAATAATAAGTATATATTAAAACAATATTAAATCACTTTGTAGAATTTAAATGGTGCTATATATGGAATCATGCTTTCTTTTTTTTATATTAAAAATTACAAATCATGACATTTAATATAATATTAAATATATTAGATAATATTAATAATATATGTTTATTCAATTAATTATCCAACCAAAGTTTAAATAATCGTCATTGAAATTTAAAAAATAGTTAATTAAATGAATAAATAAATACTACTTAAATAAATTTATATTAAATAGATAAATGAATGAAAACCAATAATGAATATTAGAAGGCCAATTTCAAATTTCAATTTTTCATTTGTGAAAAGGATCATGATTAAAACTCTTTCTATTTCTTAATGGCCATAATTATTATAAATAACGATGCTTATATTATCGATTGAAATAAAGAAGAAGAAGAAAAAAATAAAAACAATAATAAAAATAATAATAATAATAATAAAAAGAAATAATGATATTATATTTTTAATCATTATTTTTATTAATTTGAAGGAGTTGTTATACAAACCATCAATATTAAGTATTATATTTATTAAGTTTTTGTTGTTTAATCATTTTTTAATTGGTAAAAAAAAAATTTTGATTATTACTTAATTACTATTATTTATTATTTTAATATTCAATTATTAATACTCTTATTATTATTCATTATTTTAATATTCAATTATTAATTATTTATTAATAAATACTTTTATTATTATTTATTATTTTAATATTCAATTATTAATTATTTATTAATAAATACTTTTATTATTTATTATTCAATTATTTATTATTTATAATTTATTATTTATTATTTATTAATAAATACTCTTTTTATTATTTATTATTTATTATTTATTATTTGTTAATAAATACTCATATTATTATTTATTTATTTATTTTATTATTCTTTTATTTAATTATTTATTTACAACTATTTAGTAAATAAATACTCATATTATTATTTATTTATTTATTTTATTATTCTTTTATTTAATTATTTATTTACAACTATTTAGTAAATAAATTTTCTTTTTTCTTTTTTCTTGAATATCCACCTTAATGAAATTATATATTGATTATTGAAATGAACTTTATTTACAGAATAAACAATACCACCATATATTATAAATTTTACTTTATATTAAATAATTATAGTTTTTAAAGTTTTTGATATTTAACACATTAATATTACACAAAATTATAATATTAACCATTTAATTAGTAGGTGTCCATTAAATCATTAGAAAAATATATTGAATGGTAAATTATCAATAAATTATAATATATCTATTCTATATAAATTTTAAAATCATGGTAAAATCATAGTAAAATAATGGTTATATAAACTAGAAAAGATAATTAAAATATTATATATATAAACTAGAAAAGATAATTAAAATATTATATATATAAACTAGAAAAGATAATTAAAATATTATATATATAGAAAATAATACTTCACTATTGACAAGATAAATACATGATTAGAAAAAATGTTTTTTTTTATTTTATTATTTTATTATTTTATTACTTTATTATTTATTTTATTATAATTATTATTTTATTATTTTATTATTTTATTATTTTATTATTTTATTATTTTAAAGAAGAAGAATTAGTAGAAATTCTTGTTCCATTCCAACTTCAATACATATAGAACTAATTTTTATTTTATTTTATTTTATTTTTCTTTTCTATTGTTTATTTATTAAATAATAAATAATAATAAATAATTAAATAATAAATAATAATAAATGATTAAATAATAATTAATATTATTAGTTAACCTTTATTTTATATATATTTGTTTTTAATTATTAAAAAAAAAAAAATGTTACTGTTATCTTAAAATAAAAAAAACTTTATGATTGATGCTATACATGATTCATTTATATATGTATATATACAAACTTTTATTACTTTAATATCATTCTTTTTATAATAATAATTAATAATAGCAAAGTCATCTTCTTTTTTCTTTTTTCATTTTAAATCACGAACTTTTTATTAGCATCATTTATAAATAAAAATTTTTTTTTTTGTAGAATTAAACATTAATCTATTAAAATTTAAAATAATTAAATATTGATCATGTGATCACTCCATAGTTTCTATTTTTAAATGAAATTAAGAATTTTAAAGCATTTATAAATAATGAATGGATGGAAGAATAAAGAGATAAATAAATGTATTGTAAATAAATAATAAAAAAGAATTAATTTAATGGATAAAATTTTTATAAATATATCAATAGCCACTTTTTTTTTTCAACGAATAATTGAATAATGTTTTTTCCCCAAAAAAAAAAAAAAATTAGTAAAAATTTAATAAAAGTTTAATAAAAATTTAAAAATAATTAAATATTCAAAAAACAATTTAAAAATAGACTAAATATATATATTTAGTCTTTTTTTTATTTAATATTTAATATTTAATATTTAATATTTAATATTTATTATTTATTATTTATTATTTATTATTTATTATTTATTATTTTATTATTTATTATTTATTATTTATTATTTATTATTTATTATTAATAAATACTCTTATTATTTATTATTTATTATTTATTATTTATTATTTATTATTTATTATTTATTATTTATTATTTATTATTTATTATTTATTATTTATTATTAATTATTTATTATTTATTATTTATTATTTATTATTTTATTATTTATTATTTTATTATTTATTATTTATTATTCTTTTATTCAATTATTTATTATTCAACTATTCAATTATTCAATTATTCAATTATTTAATTATTTAATTATTCAATTATTCAATTTATTCAATTATTTAATTATTCAATTATTCAACTATTCAATTATTCAATTATTCAATTATTCAATTATTTATTATTTATTAATAAATACTCATATTATTATTTATATATTATTTATTATTTAATTATTTATTTATTATTTTAATAATACTTGTTTGTAATTTTTGTTTGATAATATTTGATATTTCATTAAATTTTTATTATTTTATCTTCAGCTTATAGTCTTCTTTCTTAGATATGTAATAACTTCTTTTTTGTTTCTTTATTATTTATTATTTATTATTTATTATTCAATTATTTATTATTTATTATATAAAATTTTAATAGTTAAATACTTGATGATTTATTATTTGTATTATTTAAATAATTATTCAGTTTAAATATTTTTAAAGAAATAATAAATTTTTTTTTTTTTAGGTTTGCAGATTTAGACCAAGTGGCTACTCTCTTTTTTTTAAGAAATAAGCCACTGTTCGAACAATCTAATTTATTACCATTAATTTAATTTATTTTTCTTTTATCATCAATATATCATATGCTTGTATAATATGAAATTTATTATTAATTAATTAATTAATTATAACTACTAAAAAATAATTATAACTACTAAAAAATAATATAAAAAAATATAAAATAATATCAATTATTTGAAATAGTATTAATGTATTAATTATTTGAAATAGTATTAATGTATTAATTATTTGAAATAGTATTAATGTATTAATTATTTGAAATAATAATAATTATTTGAAATAGTATTAATTATTTGAAATAATAATAATTATTTGAAATAGTATTAATTATTTGAAATAGTATTAATTATTTGAAATAATAATAATTATTTGAAATAGTATTAATTATTTGAAATAGTATTAATTATTTGAAATAATAATAATTATTTGAAATAGTATTAATTATTTGAAATAATAATAATTATTTGAAAGAATATTATTAATTGAATTATTTATTGATATAATAATTTTTATCCGTTTTTTAAATAAATTCAATTTTTAATTAAAATATATTTAAATAATATTAAAATTATTTAATTATATAGTTAAGAATTATATAAAATAGTTAATATTATTTTAATTAAAGTTTAACTTTTACCTTGGAATTTTTTTTTTTTTTTTATTTAGACTGGGATTATTTAGAGGGGAGGTCAATTAAGGCCTCCAGTCTCTCTCCCTTAAATGTATCAGACACTCATTGGATTCTTTTGTCATACGGTTTTGGGCGTCAACATGGACCGCCGTCTATACAAGGCTAATATGAAAAGACATTCCCTACACGCCCTTTTTTTTTTGTTTTATTATTTATTTGCCGTACATATAATGAAATAATTATTAATTTAGTAATTATTGGAGTATTTAAATATATAATTAAAAATAAATATATAATTTAATTATATAATTTATATATATATATATATATATACATATTTAAATGAATTAAATCTATAATAAAATATCCTTAATATTTTTTTTTTTTTTTATTTGAAAGTGGATTAACTTTTTTATTAAATTTTTTTTTTTAATTATCTTTATTATCTTTATTATGAATTAAATATTTTTAAATAAATTTATATTTAAGCATAGATAAAATTAAATAAATAAAATATTGTATTTTTTTATATTTCTTAAAAGTTCTAGTTTAATCCTAATTTATATAAATTTAACATTATTTATTAATAAAGGCTTTTACAATAAAAAAAAATATTAATGAAGTAAAAAATAAAAAAAAAAATTATTAAAAAAAAAATTTACATAACCTAGAAACTATAAGAATTATTTATAAATAAATATTTAATAATTTTAAATCATTCTGTATTATAAATAGCTTTTATGTTATGCTACAATAATAAATATAAAAGATATTTATATTACAAAATAATAATAATAATAATAATAATAATAAATAATAATAATAATAAGCTAATAAATAATAATAATAATTAAATAACATTTGATATATTTTAGTGTTAAATTCATATTATATCATATTTTAAAATGACTCTTTTTATTTTTAGTTAATTTCATTAGTTATTTTAATATTAAAAAATTTATAAATATTATATTTTAGTATATAATTATTATTTTTTAAGAGTCCCTTGATACGTGATATGTATAAAACATCAATATTAATATTTATTTTATTTTATATGGATGAGATCAGTAGAAAATAATTGACAAAATAATATATTCTAATATTATATAGAATAATATACACAATAATAATATTCACACTTTTATATTTAGTTTATTTATTTATTATCATTCATCAATTAAAATACATTGTTTATTATTCATCAATTTAAAATATTTATTAACTAGTTAAAATATAATAAAATTATTCAATAAAATGTAATTAATCACTAAAAATCTCTTATATTATTAATGTAAACTAAATATAAAACTACACTAAATAATACTAATAAACAAGTTTATGGGTTAAATTATTAATAAAACTAAATTAATATTAATAAAAGAACCTTACTTTAAACTGTTATTATTTACTAACTATATTATTATTATTATTATATTATTATTGAACAATAATATTTTATTTAATAATTTCTAAACCTAAACTTTCACTAAATTATGGTATTTATGGTGAAATGCAACTTGGCGAAATGCCTCACTCCTATTCTGAATATCCTAAGTAATATAGACAAAGTGCTGTCCTAACTGTGGGCCTGAGAGGGTCACGCAAGTACCGTCCATTTAATATATTTACAAGGGAATTAACATTTGGGTGGGTACATGATTTCATGTATCTATGTAGAAATATTCTACTTGGGGATGAAGGTATTCTATTAAATTTGCAATCTTTCTGACGTTTTATGCAATTACCAAATGAGCTAGGAGGTATCTCCATGGGCTAGGTCCTACTGGCTTCGTTTCAAAAGGGAAGTTAGGAACTGGAGAAATACCCCAAGAAAAAATCGTATTTAGAAAATTCTCAGCAAATAATATGCATGCCAGAGTGCCACTGTTGAATAATACTTAGTAAGGAAGTCCAGTAGGGACAATTCTGCCTATATGGAAATGTGTGACTACCTTAATATTTATGATATAATTTATATTATATCATAAATTAATCGTTATAAATCCGCATCATGGATTCGATTCAAAATGAATTTGCTAAAAATGATTGATTGATTGACTCGTATAATTAGACTTAATGTGAATTAATTCATAAAAGAAAATGTAACGAATTTAAAAAAAAAAAAAAATATTAATATTGAATTAAAGGATAAAAAAAATTGGAGGGTTTATTAACTCTTAAAAAAAAAAAAAAAAAATGATGATAGTTAGAAAAGTATGGAGAATGGGTGAAAAAAAAAAAAAATTATTTTTATCAATCTTTCAGGAATCGCTCATTCATCCTAGATAACCTAGGTAACCTGTGTCGAGAATTTTAAGAAATTTTAAAAAATTGTAAGATGGTCCTATCTCAGGTGAACCTCCTTCGAAGAGAATACGTCCCCTGAGGAGAAGGATGGGTTAATCCCTATAAATTTTGACTAGACGATTTGTAAAAAAAAAAAAAAAAAAAAAAAAAAAAAAAAAAAAAAGATAAAAAGATAAAAAGAAAGAACGAAAAGAAGAAAGAATTTTTTTTTTTTTATTTAGACTAGGAAGAGAATACATTTACAGTGCTTTATTAAATAAAATAAAATATTTTTATGTATTACATTTTTTTAAAAATGAAAAAAAAAAAAAATACATTATATATTTTAAAGATAAAAAATAAGATGGTAGGTAAAAAATTAAGTAAAATAAAAAATAATAAAAAATTAAAAAAAAAAAAAAAAAAAAAAAAAAAAAAAAATTTTAATTAATCATAGAAAATTAAATGTAATAAAGAATAAAAATAAGTTCAAAAGTTATATTATAAAAATTTTGGTATGATGTATGGTGTAGTAACATGATCACCAGTTAAATCTAAAATAATAAAATAAAAAAGTAACATCTTTTAATATAGATAGTGTGGTTATCCACTAAACTCTCCCCTGAACCTCAAAAAAGATCAATCAAAAGTTGAATTACTTACTTATAGGTTCTGTGATCGAAACTGTGCTGTAAAGGAAATGTGTTTTTGATGAGAATTAAAAAGGACTTTCTAACTGTACTATTCCTTTGCTCCTATCGGTACGACGTCGGGTACTCTTGGTAGTGAAAATGTTTTTTTTTTTTTTTTTTTTTTTTTTTTTTTTTGAGAAGGTTTACCAAAAAAAAGCAAAGTTAACTCAAGAGAGCTACTGATGATCGGTATTGTATTAGCAAGATATTCCCACAATACAAGGAACAGTAGACCCTGATGAACTTTTTAGGAGTTGTTCACTTTAAATGTCTCTCTATTCCCCGGGTATCAAATTGAATGGTAGCTCATCTAAAGCTGAAATTCCACCAAGAAGGAATAAATAAATAAATAAATAGACCTGTTTATGAAATTTTCATATTCTAAAAAATATTTAAAAATAAGAAGGCAGTAAGGAAGGATTTGTTAACTTTATTTTGCAAATAAAATGAAAAAGGTCATCGAATGAAATCTAAAGATTTATATTGACATAAAAGAAAAAAAAAAAAAAAAGGAAGAGCATTCAAATATCTAATGAATAAAAGATTGTTCACCTTTTCCAGAACAAGGGCAGAATTTAGGACAATCGTCAGAAACTCTAACATGATCACTTACTAATTGCAATAGTGGTATTATATTTGTAACCAACTCTTAATCGTAAGATCCAATTAAAACCTAAACTTAAATAAGGGTATTCAGGGCTGAACTTGAATAAATTTCTAGTATTTATAAATTTGAAGTTATCGTAAAAAGAAAGAAAGAAAGAAAGAAAGAAAGAAATAAATAAATAAATAAAAAATTAATAAATTAATAATAAATATAATAAATAATAATAAATAATAATAAATAATAATAAATAATAATAAATAATAATAAATAATAATAAATAATAATAAATAATAATAAATAATAATTTAAGAAAATGATAATGATGAGGATATAAAAAAAAAAAAAAAATAAATAAATAAAAAAAAAAAAAAATTTATATATATTGAAAAATAAGAATTTTTTTCTTTTTATTTTCTTATTTTATATATATATATATATATATTAATTATTTATATTTGGATTTATTAAAAATAATTTTTCATTTTATATTTTATTTTATTTCTGTTTTTTTTTTTTTTTTTTTTTTTTTATGTAAGTAAAAAATATTACTAATAATAAAAAATAAAAATAATAATAAAATAATAATAATAATAATTTTCGATAATACATTGAAATTAAATTATAATAATGATAAATGAAAACAGAAAATAGAAAATATATATATATATATATATTTTTCTCTTTCTCTTTTCTTCTATCTTTTTTTTTTTTTTTTTCTCTTTTTTTTTTTTTTTAAAAAAAAAAAAAAAAAAATATGGATATAGATATATGAAATATATATATAAACTATTTTACAAAAAAAAAAAAAATAAAATAAAATAAAAATAAAAAAATGTATAATTACATAAATAAAAATAATACTAATAATAATAATAAAAAAATACAAAAAAAATTTAAAATTTATAATATTAAAATATAAAAATTAAAAAATGTATCCTACTCAAAAAAACTAAATTAACAATCAAGAAAAAAAAAATGAATATATTAAATATTAATTATATTTATAAAAATAATAATAATAATAATAATAATAATATTATTATTATTATTATTATATATTTTTTATATTTTTCATTGTTTTTTTTTTTTTTTTTATATATATATATTTGTTGTTGTTGTTATTTAATTTAATTTAAAAAAAAAATAAAACAATAAAAAATTGATAATAAATAATATAAATGTCATATATTAAATACATATATATATATAAATTTTAGATTCAAAAAAAAAAATAAATTGGGTTTATATTATTTAAATTATTATTCATGCTAAATATTATTTTATATATATATAAATATATATACATATATATATATAATTTTTTTCTAATGGGTCTTTTTTTTTTTTTTTTTTTTCTATGTATCTAAATAAATAGTTTCTCTTTTGGTTGGTTTATCCGATTCTTCATTATTGATTTGTGGGGTAGGATTATTAGGACTGTTAGGACTGTTAGGATTATTAGGATCATTGGTGTACGGTAAACTTGAATAAAGATTATCATCGGATTCATATTCTAAATTTTCTTTAATCTCTTCAGGTTCGGCTACTAATGGAAGTTCACCCTTTGAATCATGAAAATCATCATCATCATCACCACTATCATTAGAGGTTTGATTTTCTTCGGGTTTCTCTTCAACTTTTTCAGATTCTTTAGGTTTCTCTTCAACTGTTTCAGGTTCTTCAATTCTAATGATTGGGAAATTATCATCACCACCACCACCGTTATCATTATTATCTTTTTTGGATTCTGATTTCTTTTTATCATTATCATCATGGT
>JACVTC010000005.1:820000-827500 GCA_016946835.1 Neocallimastix lanati (nom. inval.) | reverse complement strand
ATAGATTTATATATATATTTCAATATTATAAATAAATTCTATATTAATAAATATTTTACCTGCATCCAAACTAATATTATCCAAAATAAAACTATTATTGAAAGTAAATAACGATTTAAGCCAATCTATTGCTTTTTCACAAAATGGTGGTGACTCCTCACTATTAATAAATAATTTTTAAAATATCATTTTTTAAATTTAATATAATTATAATGTTAATTATTATAATTATAATAATATAAAAATAATAATCAATATTAAATATAAAACATTATATTTTAATAATTAAAAATATAGTATTATCTTCAAAATATTATATTTTCAATTATATTATCTTTAATCTTTAAAGTAAAAAAAAATAATAACACACAAAAAAAAAATATATATATATATATATATATATTTATTAATACAACTACTATCATTATTATCGTAATAAACTATTGCATTAAATTTTATTTTTACAATTAGCAACATTTATTTTTTTTAAAAGATAAAAAAATATATATATATATATGTTTTATATTACGGTATATTTAGAATTCTTGGTGAATATACAGGTTTCCCAAACGATGTATTTCTCAATAAAATAAATATAGTAACAAATACAATTGTCATTACTGCTGACATTAACAATTGCATAATTACACCATTAATGGAGGAGTCCTGCACATCCCAATTATCAGTATATTCAGTCATTTTTTATTTTATTTTATTACTTAATTTAACAAAATTCTTTTTTTCATTTAATGTGATTATCTTAATTTATATATTATTTATGTATATACAAATTTCATTGTATAAATACATAAAAATAAAAAACTGTAATAATTATAATGTTTTTTTTTTTTTTTTTTTTTTTGTTTTTTACTATACTTAAAATAGAAATATAAATTATATAATATATATATAAATTGAAAAAATATTATTTTTAATTGTTAATAAAAATAATACTTTTATTTCTTTAAATAAAATAAAATAAAAAAAAAAAAAAAAAAAAAAAAAAAAAAAAAAAAAAAGAAAGAAGAAGAAAAAGAAAAAGAAAAAATATAAAAATTAAAGATAATAAAATATTTACGATAAAGGAAGTTTATTTAATATATAAAAACTGTAATCATATATTTTATATCCGTATTCTTTATATTTCTGCTCTTCACAAAGTTAAAATTTTTTATTTTCAAATATAGTTTTTTAATAATAGTATTATATATTTATATAACCTAATTTTTTAACCAAAAAATATGAAAAAGATTCTATTCACACTTTATATTTATAGTTGTTTTATTATATATATATGTATAATAATACAATAATATATAATAATTATAATTACTTCAAGACTAAAAATATTCCTTTTCTATGTAAAATATATATTTTAATGATATAAAAGTATATATAAAGGAATACTTAACAAAAGATTTTTATTTCTTTAAAATACGTTCATAAGAACAATATTAAATAGTATTTAATATATATAAAATGTATATATATATATTAATATAAATTTAATTATTATTATTTTATTATATTTTTCTATAATTATTTTTACTACTAAATCTAAATTAATAAGAAAAAAAAAATAAAATTAAAAAAAATAAAAATAAAAATAAAAAAAAATCTTTTTTTTAATTTTTTATAATTTGAATATTAAATAAAGTAATAAAAATTTAAGCCAATCTTTTCATTTTTTTATTACATTTATGAATTTATTATTCTTTAATATGGCCTATTTATTAAATTACAGTCTATTTTGTTAATATAATATATACAGACATATATTATATTATATTCATAATTCATAAATAAATATTCCATTTTTTTTTGTTGTTTTTCTAAAAGATATATATATATTTTTCTTTTTTTTTTTTTTAAACTCTTTAATTAATTTTTTTTTTACTTTTAATTACCTTTTTAAATATTTTCTTTTATTTTGCCATACTTAATCCATATTTTATTAAGGAATTTATTATGAAGATGACTTTTCATCTTTTTTTTTTTTTTAACTCTTTTATTATTCATAAATAAAAGGAGATAATATCTTTAAGAATTAACAATTAAAAGTAATTTTTGAAAAAGAATTATTTTAAAAGAAATCTAATTAATTGTATAAGCATTTATAAATGAAGTATTTATATATAAAATGATTATTCCTAATGATATTATATTACTATTACAAAGTAATCACATATATACTTTTTTCAATAAATATATAATATATATTATTATTTATTATTTATTATTTATTATTTATTATTATTATTATTTATTATAAATGATTATTCATCATCATTATTGTTATTTATTATAACTATTATTATTTATTATTTATTATTTATTATTTATTATTTATTAATAAATACTCTTTTTATTATTTATTTATTATTCAATTATTTACTAGTTTCTATATTTTCTTCAATATAATTTCTTATAAATTTCATAATAATAATACTAATCAAATTATCAATGATTAAAGATGTTAACTTTTTATCTTTTTTATCTTTAATTAAAATTATAACTTTAACAAATAATAATTTTTATATTATAATTATAATTATTTTATTTATATTTATGGAATATAGATGAAAGAAAAATGGAAATAAAAAAAATTTTTTATGAATCATTCAATTCATATTAATAAATATATAACGTTTAATAAAAAAAAAGAAATATTTTATTGAAATTCAAGTTTTTATTTTTTTTTAAAAAAAAATAATGAATTATTATAAATAATAAATAAAATAAAATAAAATAATTTTATTATCAATTTAAAAAAAGTCTTTATTAATTATTTTTATTTTTTTTATTAGTAATAATATTATATTTTAATATGTAAATTTATAATTAACATTCCATTTTGACTTTTTTTTTTTTTTTATTTTCTTTCTTCCCTTTTTATTTTTATTTTTATTTCTTTTTTTAGCTGTGGTATAACCATACCTTCCATATATGGCAATAGATGGAGGATAAAATTTTTTTAATTAAATTAATATATAAAATATATTTGTAATACAAAAGCGATATATTAATAATTAATATTTATTATATATTTTTAATATAATTAAGTATTTATATGTCAAAAAAAAACAAAAAAAAAAAAAAGATAAATCACACATAAAAAAATAATTTAATACCATTCAATACATATCATATATTGCAATTAAATGGAATATATTGAATTAGTATATTTTATAACAAAATGTAAAATAAGACAAAATATAAAAAAATAAATAATGTATAAATATTAATTCATATTAATTTCTATGAATCATTATAATAACTAAAGAGGGGTATGATAGAATGAATACTAAATAATAAAGAAAACTAATAATTAAGAAAAAAATAAAAAGGATAAAAGTAAAATTTATATATAAATATATATAGTATATTATATAATAAGTTTTTTTTTTAAAAAAAATTATAAAATTAGTATAAAACTATATAAAATTGAAATTTAGATTTAATAAATGTTACATATTGTTAGAAGTAGAAATTTATATATAAAAATAAATGTTAAATTAGATTAAATTAATATGAATATACGAACCATATTATCTAATATATTAAATAAATTAACATGTATCTAAATTTAGCCACAGTTCTTGTATAAATAGAACTGGTTTTACTTTAATTGTAAATCTGAGGTTAGTTATTAATACATAATAAACATTTATCATAAAACCCATCTTTACCTTCTAAAACATATAAATAAAAATTATAAATTATATTTTATATTTATTTATTTATTTATATTTATTTATTTATATAGTTTAAGATTAATAAAATTAAATTAAAAAAAATTTTATTAAATTAAAAATTTTTTCTTTTTAATTTTTTTATATTAAAATTTTACCTTGCCTTTTTAAATTATTAATCCTCCAATAGAATTTCAGCTATCTTCAATAAGTTTTTTTTTTTTTTTTAATTTTTTTTATAATTTGTTTTTTTTCTTTGTCTTCTATTATTCAATAATAAATAAATAGACTTATACTATACCATTTTATTACTGATAGTTAACAGTAATTAACAATAGAAGGAAAATAAAATTAGTAAAATATTGATCATCAATTTAATACTTTGATAAAATATACTTAATTATTAAAATGTTATTTCATTATTATGAAATATATTTTATTATATATTTAGATATATTTATATAAATTTATATTTAGATACATTTATATATATTTATATATTTGCATATTTATATATTTATATTTGTATATTTATATATATTTATATCTATATATTTATATTTTTTATTTTATATACATACTTTTATTTATTTTTATATATTTTTTATTTATATATTTATATATATGTATTTATATTTATATATTTATATTTATATATATTTATATCTTTATATCTTTATATATATATATACATTGAGTCCTAGAAATATTACATCATAATATATTCATTCGTTAATGTAACAATGAATGGATCAAATTTCGAGAATTATTATTAGATATTAAAAAGACTGACAATTATAACCTATTCCATAACCATATATAAAAAATTTACAATATAAATAAAGGATAAAAAGAAAATAAAAAATATTTAAAATAAAAATAATAAATATTATCTATTATAAAAAAAAAAAAAAAAAAAAAAAAAAAAGAGTTCTATTCCATATATAAAATTATAAAAATATATACAAAATAGAGAATAATAAAAAAAGGTTAAATAAAACTCTTTATAATATAAAAGTTAAATGTACCAAATTGATGAATTAATTATAATTAATTAAAATATATTAATTTTAAAAATAATAAATTAAAATAAAAAAAATTTTTTTTTAATTAATTTAATGTAACAATTTACAATTAATTAAATGTAATATTGAAAATAATGTAACAATTTTCTATAGAATACATTAAAAGAGATGAAGTTTATTATTTTAATTTTTTTTTTTTAATCCTTAATTTTAATCCTTAATTTTAATCCTTATTTTTTTATTATTTTATTATATTTTTTATTCATGAATATTTTTTATTTTAACTTTATATATTTGTATTATAGAAATTAGTTTCTGACAAAAAAAAAAAAAAAAAGATAAGGTTGAAAGTTAACAAATATAAAAAATATATATGGTCATTACAATAATAAAAAAAAAAAAAAAAACTTATGATGTTTAATTTTATAAATATATAAGAAATCAAGGTTTAATTTTATCATGTAAAATTAGATAATATAAAAATACAGTTAGAAATATTATCTTAATTAAAGTTTAAAAAGGAAAATATAATAATTTAAATTATATTTATAATAATTAATAATAAGATAAAGTTAAATTTTAATAGTAAATACTTTATTTTTTTTTTATTTTTATTCTTATTTTATTATTTTAATTTTATTTTTATTTTTTCATTTTAGAGTTTATAAAATAATTAGAATTAAAGTTATTTTAAATAAGATTCAATAATTTCGCTTTAATTAAAGTACTTTTTTATTTTAAATGTTGCATAATTTTCGAATATAATATGCAACGTATAAAATAAAAAACTAAAAAAAAAAAAAAAAATTACAAATATAAAATTTAATATATAAATATACGTAAAAATATATATATGCATGTATGTATGTTTTATGTACATTTTATTTCAATAGACTAATATTTCCTATTTTGAAATAACTTTTAATCTATAATAATAGATTTAATAAAGCAAAAAAAAAAATTATAAAAATATAAAAAAGTAAAAATAAAAGTCACCACATAATAATCAAGAATAAAATTCTTAAAATATTTTTTTTTTTTTTTTTTTAGATATTTTTAATAAAAACTTAAATATCCTTAGAAGTCTTAAATAAAATAAAATAATATAAAAAATTGAAATAATGAAATAAATTATTTTGATTAGATAAAATAAATATTTATATTCCAAAAAATATATATATTATATTTTTATTTAATTGATTCATAAATAATAAACAAAAGAAAAATTATTTATTTCTTTGATAATATATTCCATGTTGTCTCTTACATACATATTTCTGCATAACAAAATATAAAATATATACATATTTAATTTTTTTTTATTTTTTATTCCTTTTATTCTTCTAATCATTTTTGGTGTAACAAATAAATAAATAAATAATAAATTGATTTTTTTTTTTTTTTTTTTTTTTTTGATTTTTTTTGGTTGCTACAACCAAAAATTTAATGTATTGATTAAAATTACATAATGTATTATACATCAAATAAAATGTAAAAATTAAAATATTAAACAATATAAAATAAAAAATAATATAATACATATTAATAATAAATAATAAACAATAAATAATTGAATAATAAATAATAAATAATTGAATGATAAATAATTGAAAAATATTTAAACAATATAAAATAAATATATTATAATAATAAATAATAATAAATAATAAATAATAAATAATAAAAAATAAATAATAAAAAATAAATAATAAAAAATAAATAATAAAAAATAAATAATAAAAAATAAATAATAAACAATAAATAAATAATTATAAATAATAAAAAATAAATAATAAATAATAAATAATTGAATAATAAATAATAAAAAAATTAATTGTAAATAACAATAATATTAATAATAATAAGTAATAATAAAAATATTCCTATAATAATAAGGATAAAAAATAATTATTCCTAAATTTATAATATTCCAGTTTAAAATTATGAATTTTTTTTTTAAAAAAATGCCAATTATAGTATAAAAAGTTTCATATATTTTTTAAATTTGTATTGCTTAGCAAATTTATTTATTTATTTATTAATTTATTCATATATTCATTTATTATTAATATATTTTTATTTTTATTTGTATACTTAATCTTATTATATAATAAATATAAATATAAACTTAAATTTTTATTTTTATCATTTTAAAAATAAAAATTACTATATAAAAATAAATATATTTTTTAGTATCAAAATGCTTATTTTTATCATTTTAAAAATAAAAATTATTTTATAAAAATAAATATATTTTTTAGTATTATAATTCTTTAAGTTTATATTATTGTTAATAAATATATCATAAATAAAAAATATTTATATATATTTATATAATTATAGAATTTAAAAACATATAATTTTGAAATAGTCAAAATAAAAAAAAAAAATTGTAGTTATAGAAATATTAAAACATCACTCAATTTTAAAATACTTATTATTTATTTATATAATAATGATAAAAAATTCATTTATTCTTATTATTTATCTATATAATATTAATAAATAAT
Source organism: Neocallimastix lanati (nom. inval.) (assembly GCA_016946835.1). NCBI lineage: Eukaryota > Fungi > Neocallimastigomycota > Neocallimastigomycetes > Neocallimastigales > Neocallimastigaceae > Neocallimastix > Neocallimastix lanati (nom. inval.). The sequence goes on along the minus strand of JACVTC010000005.1, from coordinate 820,273 downwards.
AATAATAGTAATAAACTAAATAACATTATAATATAATCTAATTTAAATATAATTCTGTTTATTTTTGTAATTTTTGTTATTTTTTAAATAATGATATAATAATTCGAAGTTTTCTCTTTATATATATATATATATATTTTTTTTTTTTTTTTTTTTTTTTTTTTTTTTTTTTTTTTAGTATAATATTGTAAAATTAAAAAAAAAGTAAATGTATGCAGAATAAGTACATAATTTTTATATTTAAATAAATGAATAAATAAAATATATAATAAA
>JACVTC010000005.1:782500-815000 GCA_016946835.1 Neocallimastix lanati (nom. inval.) | reverse complement strand
AAAATAAAAATAAAAATAAAAATAAAAATAAAAATAAAAATAAAAATAAAAATAAAAATAAAAATAAAAATAAAAATAAAAATAAAAATAAAAATAAAAATAAAAATAAATATACTTCTTGTTTTAAGTCTCTTTTATATTCTGGTTTTTTTGGGATATTTGTTTTAATTTCACAGAATTTTGACCAGGCACTATCAATTAAAGTATCTTCATCCTTTATAAAATTTGTTACAATTTATATATAAAATAAGTATATATATATAATATTATTGAATTGATATACAAATTTTAAACATCACTTACAAATTCTTCGAATTCTTCATTATTAACAATTCTATAGTTGGTTTTGACATTAACTTGAGTATCTTTTAAATTATTGAATTGACTCCAAGCATCGTTGGAAATATCTTGGGTTGTTTTAATTCATTAATATTGTATTATTAATTTATAATTATAATATTAATATATTACTGTCTAATGATATCTCTAAATATCATTATATATAATAATTCAAACTTACCGTTTATAACTTGTGTAGCCATTTTATATATATTTCTTTTACCAAATAAATAAATATCTGAAGTTTTTATTGATTTATTGATTATTTTTTTTATAATAATTTAATTTATTTTATTTTTTTTTAATTTATTTTATTATATTGTATTGTTTTTTATTAATTATAAATAATTTATTATATTTTGTTTAAATAGTTTTTATTTTTTTTTTTATTTAAATTTTTGTTTTTATTGTTAGTTTTATTGTTTTGTTTTATTTTTATTTTTATTTTTATTGTTTTATTTTTATTTTTATTTTTATTTTATTATTCAAAAAATGAAATAAAAAAGGCTTATTTTTTTTATTGATATTTTTATTTTTATTAATATTATTATTATTATTATTAAAAATAATAATAATAATTTTTTTTTTTTTTTTTTTTTTTTTTTGAAAAAAAAAAAGCAAAATGTGTTAAAAGTTTTTAAAAAAAGGATAAATCTAGTTATCTAAATTCGAGAAATTGGTCTCTATTTATATGATTTTTAAAAATTAAAAAAAAAAAAAAATTTTTACCTCGTTTTTTTTTTTTTTTTTTTTTATTTTATTATTTATTTATTTTTCTATTGTTTACTCCATAATTATTGAATAAATAATAATGAATTTATTAATATATTAACTATTATATAATATTAACTATTATTAACTATTATTAATTATTAACTATTATTATTATTTTTAACTATTATTATTATTATTAACTATTATTGTTATTAACTACACATTTATAATCCTAAAATAATTCTCAAATAATGTTTTATAATCATTTACAATCATACTTTATCATAATTAATTTATAATCAAATAAAAGTCTTTTTTTTTTATTTTTTATTTTTTTAATTAAAACTGTCCAACAGTAAAATCTAAACTTTTTTTTTTTTTGTTATCTATTATATATTACATATTATATATTACATATTATAATATATATAAATTATATATATGGTATAATTAATAAATAAATATATTTAATAGACTTTATAATATATGGATAATTTTAAAATAGAGGAAAAAAAAAAAATTTTTTTTTTTAATATTGATTTAAATATAATAACATTCTATATTTATTTTATTACTTTATATATTTTATATAATAAATATTTATTATAAAAATAAATATTTATTATAATAATTTATTATTAAATTATAAATATTTATATAAATTTATATTTTATATTTAAATTTTATTATTATACTTTATATTTAATATTTGTAATTTAAAAGAAATATAAAAAAAAAAATTGATTTTAATATTAACGTTTCAGAAATAAAAATTGTACGGTATATCAATCTATTTGAAATTGATTGGATGAAATATGGTATGAAACTAACTAAATTATAATTTATATATATTTAAAGTATTAGAATATTTAAAAAAAACAATATAAAGTAAATAAATAAATTAATTGATAAATAAATAGATATGTAAATAGATAAAAATAGGATAAATAAATAAATTAATAGATAATAATGAATAAATAGATAATAAAAATAATAAAATAAATAAATAGATAAATAAATATATAATTTAAGATTTTTTACAAATGAGAAAAAAAAAAAAAAAAACATAATAAAGACTAAAAAAGAGGAGTATGAATAAAAAAGGATATATTGACAGCGTTAATAAAATAAAATAAAGTGAAATGAAATAAAATGAAATGAAATAAAAAAAAAAAATTAATAATAATAAAATAAAAAAAAAATTTTTTTATTTTTTCTTGTTTTTTAATTAATTAATATATAATTTAAATACTTTAATTAGTTTCACTTTTTAATATAATATTTATAAAAAAAAAATAAAATAAAAATAAAAAATAAAAAATATATAAAAATTGATGATAAGTTGTAAAGATTTATACTTCATAATTCTTATATATAAATTTAAATATATATATATATTTTTTTATTTGTAAAGGTAAATTATTAAAAAAAATTTTTTTTTTTTTTTATTTATAGGATAGAATCATTAATAATAATTTTATTATGTATGACAATATTTAACAAATTTAGTTATATATATAAAAGATATTAAAAATATATATATATATCATTATAATTATATAATGTTATAATGTTATAATAATAATCATTCATTTATTGATTTAAAATTATTCTTTTTTTTTTTTTTTTTTTTTTTTTTTTTTTTTTTTTTTTTTTTTAGTAATATTTAAAAATTAAAATAAATAAAAAAAATCAAAAAAAATTTAAAAAAAAAATTATTATCATTTAATTATTTTTTTTTGTTGTTGTAATAATTCTTTTTTCTTTTTAAAATATATATATATGTGTATATAGATAATTTATATCATATATTTTTTTTATTCATTATTAATAATGTGACTACTTTTTTTTTTTTTAAACTCTTTGAATTTCTACACGACATCTTTCTGAAACTTCATGAATTAAAGGTACATCCTTTTCTTTATCTATTTCCATATCCTTTGTGGAATCTTCATCACCATCTTCTTCTTTCTTAATATCTAATTTTATATTCTTCTTATTATCTTCTTCTTCTTCTTTCTTAATATTTAATTTGATATCATCTTCTACTTTAATTTTAACATCATTCAAGTGATTGGGAAGATCCTTTGGATTTAATGGGTATATATATAATTTTGAGAAAGTACCTGCAATTTTATGAACGACCTGTCCTGGATTAACACAAACCATGCCATCAATAATTTTTGCAAATCTTCTTTGGGCACTATTTAAAATGAGAACATCTGGCTTAATATCAATATCAAAACCTTTAGATTGATTATAAATAATATTGGCTTCATCTAAGGCTGGAGGAAATAAGGGATAGAAAGAACGTTGTTGTAATAGATGTCTTGTTAATCTTGAAATTTTATCAAAGGATCGATTTGATGAATTTGGATTTGAATTTAGTTTCGGTTTTGGTGAGAAGCTTCCCTTTGTTGGTGATCCAAATTGAAAAGAGGAATGACTAACTTCTTCCTTGGAAAGATGTGTTAAAATATCATTATTACATACGGCAAATACAATATCATTAACTTGGAATTGAACAGGATTAGGGTAATAGAAAATTCTTTCACCTTTTTCATCCACCGGTAAACCAAGGCATTTACGCTTTTGAACTCTACGAGTATTTAAGATTTGTTGATTTTTATCCTTGTTGAATTGATTAGAACGAGACATCATCATTTCCGAATCTAATGGAGGTTGAGGGAAACAAACTGAATTAGTGATAATATCATTATTACTTGGTATAATAATAATTTTGGAATGAGCCGATTCCATATAAAATTTTACAATATGGGGAGAAATATATTTAGAAAATAGGTCTTCGGGAGTTAATTCGGTATCCCCATTTTGAATTTTTGGATGACGATCATCTATAAATGGTCCCATTAATATTAATATATCGGGCTTTTCTGGTATAATATATTTTTCAAATAGTTCGGCCAATGGTTCATAATTTAAACTATCTTCACAAGTATATGGACCTGATGCTACAAAAATGGAGAGTGGTTGACCCTTACAATCTGTATAATATTGTAAAATATCACTTGAAGGAGATGTGGGTATAGGAAGGGATGGTGGTTCAATAATTTCTGAAACCTCTATACATTTTCCAGTGGGATTTGTACCTTTAACACCAATAATTTGTCCTGGAAAGAGGGTATATTGTTTTCCTTCATTAGCTAATTTTGAAAAATTTAATCTGATTTTATGACCAGAGGCAATTCTTTTACTTGGTTCAATAAGAACAGAATTTTCATTATTTTTCACAGTTGAGGCATCTAATATATCTATAATATCATAACAAATTCTTCCAGCAGTATAAAAATCTTCATTTATTATTTGATATGGATTGGCAAATTCTTCAATACCATTATGATCTCTTATCAATTCACTTATATAATCAATTCTTTCATCTAAGATGTCACTTAAATCAGATAACTTGGTATACATATATCTATAAGTACTACAAATTTGCTTATCATCAAGTAAAAATATTGAAAAATCTTTTGTAATTGAAGAATCTAAATTTGGTTTTGGTATATCTCTATTTAATATATCTTCTAATTCTCCTATTCTTTGTCTATTTAAAAATTTTTTTGTCATAGAGGAAATTTCATCTTTTTTACTTATATTTCTATACTTCGTTGGAGAATATGGCACATTTGCTCTTGATGGAAATGATATACTATTCTGATTATTACGACCTGGTGAAGCAATGGTTCCACCAAAAACATTTTGAGAATTCTTCTTTCTTTTATTAATATTTATTATTTCAGAAACAACCTCATCTAAATTATCAACATCATTTTTGTTATATATTTTTTTTTCATTCTTAATATTCATTCTATTGGGTGAAAGAACAAATGCCTTACTTTTTTGTTTATTGTTTTCAATTTCATTTTGTAATACAGAAATTCGAAATTCTTCAAGTAAATCTTCATTAATTGAATCATCTGGAATATTTGAAATAGCATATGGTTCCCATTTTTCGAATAATTCCTCTGGTGTTAAATTATAAACTTCACAATATTGAACTAATTCTTTAATAATTTTATCTGTTAAACCTTTTTTGACTGTTGAAAATTCTTTTTTAATTTGTTCATCAATCTGATTTTCCATTTTCTTAAATGTATTTATTATTTTACTTATTTTCAAAAAAAAAAAAAAAAAAAAATAATAATAATAATATATATAATAATATATAATAATATATAATATATAATTATTAAGATATAAAAATTTTATATTTTATTTTAATATTGTAATTTATATTTAATGAAAGCAATAAAATTTTTTTTAAAACTTATATATTATCATAATAAAAATTTTTTTATTTAATAATTGATTAAGATATTTAATTAATATTTTTTTTTTTATTTTAAAAAAATATATATATATTTAAAAAATAGATGTCCTCTCTTTTAAAAAATATGATTGGTAAAAAATTGATTTTTAAAATTAATAATACTTTTAAAATAAAAAAAATAAAATAAAAGAAATTTTATTATAGTTTATTTTTATTTTTATTGTAAATATTCAAACATTTTTTAAAATAAGATATTTTCATTTATATTTAAATAAATATATATTCTATAAAATGCTATGTTCTATTTTTTTTTATTATTATTTTATTTTATTTTATTTTATTTTATTCAATCTGTACTTTATATTAAACATTCTACTATTTATTTTATTTTATTTTATTTTATTCAATCTGTACTTTATATTAAACATTCTACTATTTATTTTATTTTATTTTATTTTATTCAATCTGTACTTTATATTAAACATTCTACTATTGATTTTATTTTATTTTATTTTATTCAATCTGTACTTTATATTAAACATTCTACTATTTATTTTATTTTATTTTATTTTATTCAATCTGTACTTTATATTAAACATTCTACTATTTATTTTATTTTATTTTATTTTATTCAATCTGTACTTTATATTAAACATTCTACTATTGATTTTATTTTATTTTATTTTTTTCAATCTGTACTTTATATTCATATTCTACTATTTATTTTATTTTATTTTATTTTATTTTATTTTATTTTATTTTATTTTATTCAATCTGTACTTTATATTAAACATTCTACTATTTATTTTATTTTATTTTATTTTATTCAATCTGTATTTTCTTATTTAACATTCTACTATTTATTTTATTTTATTTTATTTTATTCAATCTGTACTTTCTTATTTAATATTCTACTATTGATTTATTTTATTTTATTCAATCTGTACTTTATATTTATATTCTACTATTTATTTTATTTTATTTTATTCTATTTTATTCAACTTGTACTTTATATTCATATTCTACTATTTATTTTATTTTATTTAATCTGTACTTTATATTTATATTCTACTATTTATTTATTTTATTTTATCTTATTTTATTCAATCTGTACTTTATATTCATATTCTACTATTTATTTTATTTTATTCAATCTGTACTTTATATTCATATTCATATTCTATTTTTTATTTCATTTTTCATTTTATTTTGTTTTATTTTTTTTTTTTTTTTTTTCAACTTTTATAAAACTTATTTTCATTCCTAATATTTTTAAATAGTCTTGGATTATTCAATTGTTAATCCAATTATAACTTGACCAAATTTTTCTAATGCTACCTTAAGATATTTATTATTAAATTAATAAATAAAGTAATAGTTTTTGACTTCTTTGTAACAACTTTCTTGGTTTCCTTCATATTTTTGACTTGATAATTTGTGAAATTATTTAATCAATACACAAATTAACAAAGTTTTATATAAAATATATTTCTTTTAATAATGATACACTAATGGCACATTAATATTTTTATACACGATTCTATGTTTTTTATCAGTTTTTATTTATTTATTGATATAATTATTATTTCTTTATAATATTTATCTATCTATTTATCTATCTAAGTTATCTATCTATTTATTAATTAAAGTATTTATATCTTTTATTATATATAAATTTTTTTTTTTTTTTTTTTTTTTTTTTTTTTTTTTTTTTTTTTTTAATTTTAAAAATTTAAAAATATATATATATTTAATATAAAATTCATAGTATATTTATTTTTATAATTAACTATTCCTTTTAAATTTACTTTAATTAAAATAAAGAACATATTAAATAGAAAATAAAGGATACATAAAACAAGTATACATATGACATATTAATATTAAATTTTTGTATTTTATTATCTTCTTCTATATAGGTAAGTGATGCTAAAGCACTTTTAATAGCATTATCAGCAGCAGTTTGGGACCATAACTCATATTCATTGTTTAATAAGTACTTTTTACTAGATATATATTTCAATTGATTAAGTTTTTCATACACTTTTTTAAGAGTATTATAAATCTTAACATTCTTGACATAGGAAGTATTTTTATGAATTATACTGGAAAGAGTTTTAATGGTTTCATTGATTTCTGTAAATGAATTAGTCAATAAGTCACACCAATTATCATCAAATTGATACATTTGATTTTCCATTGGACTATTACAAGAAATAGAGAATAGTTCATCACATTTCTTCATCAATGATCTCATATATACATAAATTGAGCATAATGTATTTGAAATCATATAATATATGATATTTCCAATATCTCCATGATAGAACTTTTTACTATTTAATATTTCTAATTCCTTTTTATTTGCATCATATATATGTTCAAAGTATTTTTCTACATTGTTTAATTTTTGAATTTTGGAAGATGTGAAAACGTTTATCTGAGAATTTTTTGTTTCTTCACATATATCTTGCATCTTTTCAATAAACTTCATTACATCACTCATCATGGATTTCAATATTTCTTCATTAACTTCTCGGTGTTCATCAATAAGTGAAATGACATCAACCTTCAATCTAAGATTAATTGGATTAATATTATTATAGAGTTCAATAATTTTATCTTTAGTTTCTTTCATCGCTGGATCATTGACGGTATTGATTTGTTTTGTTTTTTTAGATAATTGTTTAAATGATTTATAATAATCATACATTTTATATATTTTAATTTGTTCGGAAAATTCTGAAATGCCGGAATTTATTTCAGCAATATTACTATGGAAATTGCTACAGGAACTTTCATAATCATTAATATCAACGGTATACTTCTCATTTTCACAAGATTTCACATCTTCAATTAAATCATTAATGTTTTTATAAAGTGTATGTACATTATTTGAGATGATGTTTTCAAGGTTAGTGGTACTATTCAATTTTTCCTCTGTATCCTTTAAATTTATATTAAATTCCTCTAATAATTCTTCTTTAATGTTTTCGGAAATGTTTAACTTCTCTTCATACTTTAATATGTCAATATAGTCATCCATATATAATGTTATTTCTTCAACATCTTGTTCAGTAAATCCTAACTTATCAATAATAACATTATTTAAAGAGACAGCGGTATTCTTAGCTGAATTTAAAATTATCTTTTGTTCCTCTTTATCTAAACAGGTGATGGAATTCACGGATATCTTAAGCATAAATGTAAATAGTTCAAAAATATTAACAGTTTTTACTATCATATTCAACAAAGCATCTTCAGATGATTTCAATTCAATGAATTCATTAAATGTATTACGGAAAATTTCAAGCTCTTGTTTCACTCTCTTATGATGAGCTTCAGACAATTCTGGACATCTTTGAATAGGATTAAGAAATTCACCTTTTGAAAGAATTATATTCTCTTCTAAATCTTTTATAATGGAATATAATTTATAAATAATGTATATGGCATGGCTTTTATCAAATTCAAATTTAGGTAGATGAGCTAAAAGATTAAATAGAACAGATTGAATATTTTCAATTTGTGTGATATTATCATTCCATAATTTTTTATGTTCGGCTTCATTATTAATAATTTTCTTTTCATTTTCAATAATTTGAATAAGATCTTTTTTAATTTCTTCTAAATATAATTCTGCTTCATTATCAAATAAATTACCGGAATCACGTTTAAATTCATCATTATTTAATAAATTAGAAAGTTCAATGGTTATGTCGGAAAATTTAAATGTTGAATTTTCTAACATATCATATAAAACAAGTTTATCTTTTTGATTATAATCAATGTCACAAATATTATCATTTCTATCATCAATTTTACTAGCATTGGAAATACTCAAGTTTTCGTAAAACTTATATATTTCATTCATACAATTGCTAAGAATAATCATGAAATTAGATAAAGTTTGTAATTTCATAACATTTTCCTTAACATCTTCCATATCTTTATCATTTGGATCAACATCACTTAATTTTGGACAGCTTTTTAGAATTTCAATCATTCTATTCAGACGATCTAAATCAGAATTTGATAAAATTTCATTATTAAATGATAATATTTCAGCTACTTCCTTTTGACTTTCTTTAATTTCTTGTTTAGGAATACGCTTTAATATATCAATAAGGGATTGAAGTTCTCCATACACATTATCATACGATTCATCATCTTCCATTGATAAATTTGAATAATCTCCGTACATTCTTTTTAAATTATTGATATATAATGAAAGTGTATTTAAGAATAAAATATATTTTTTTAAATAAGACGTTTCTTTCATTGTTTTATATTCATTGATACAAACTTTATATGAATTTGGATGTAGCTAATAATTAGGAAAAAAAAATAATATTTATAAATATAATGAATATATATATATAAGTAAGTAAATTAATAAATTTACAAATAATACATTTTATTATGTTAATTTATAAATATTATGTAGAAATATTTTTTTTTATTATTTCTTACTTCACAAAATTGTTCTTGAAATTGTTTTAACTCTGTTATCATTGATATGTAATTTTCTTTTGATAAATCATATACATTATGTGCATTCTTTTCCATACAATCAATAATATCAACATATCTTTTATTAAAATCTTCGTTAATTATTTCATCATCTTCATTATTTTCTAAAGAGATTGTTTCATTTGTTATTTTTTCTTGTAATTCAGTGAAAGTCGTTTTAACTTCGGATATGATCTTGATAAATAAATTACAATCATATTTTCCAGGAATGTTATCATAAACACTAATTTTAAGTTTTTTTAATATCTCAACAATTATACGAGTATCAATACTTAAAATTGTGTAACGTTGATTTTCATTGTTAGAAAGTATTGCTTCCTTTAAGGACTCAATAACATATTTTGTATGCATGGTAATTTTATAATTTTCTGGCAAAAATATTTTATCCGAAATTAGTTTATAATTCTCGGTATTACTAATATTTCTAATATCACTACTTTTTGACTCAAAGGACCTCACACTATCATCACGATGTAATGAATTTGTTTCTGAATCTGGAAGTGAAAATAATGAACTTTGCTTTTCATGCTTACTTGTTACATTCTTAAAGAAATAATTTTTCATTAAAATACTTGTATCTTTCTCTTTATTCCTTGAATTTTTTATAAGATTATTGTTAATTAAATATTGAGAATTGAAAACAATTAATGTCGTTATTTCTTCAATTAAACTTGCAATATTTACCATCTTATTACAAATTCCTTCAATATCATCATCTTTTGATAAAGAAGATAATTTATTTATATTCTCTGTTGAAATTTCAACATCATTACTAATAGTTTTATAATTTTGATAATATGTCTTATCAGAATAAATATTATTATTTTCATCCATATTAACTGTTTGTAAAATACATTCTTCTGATTTTGATAAATACATTAATGCTGTATTTAATAAATCAATATAATCGTTAACTTCAATTTTCTTAACTTCAATTTCTACCCTGTGTTGAAGGGAAGCATTTGGTACTTCTTCTTCAACAACTTGCGCAATTTCCTCAGTATCATTATTTTCTTCTTCCTTCTTTTCATCTTTATTCTTCATTTTGGATATAAGTTTAATGTAATCATTAATAAGTTTTGAGATATCATTACCTTGATCAGTTTCAGCAACATAAATTTCTTCCCTGTTAGTTCCAAAATCAATTGAAAACCTGGAAATAAAAATTAAATTAAAATTTATATTATATAAATTTATATTATTTTATATATTATACCATATTCAATAATATATTAAATATATTTCAGATAATATTAGTATTAGTTTATATCAATATTTATATCTATATATTTATATCTATTTATCTATCTATCTATCTATATATTATATTTTATTTTTGAAATGTATGTAATTTTAAAATATTTTTATTCAATTTACGATGTATTATTATAATTCCAACGTTTTAATTTCTTTAAAGGCCATTCTTCTAAAACCTCCTTTGTTTCTGGGTTAACTCTTAAAATTGAATTTTTGGTTACACCAAGAAGAATTGGAATAACCTTCTTCTTCTTTGCACTTTTTTCCTTTTTTTTTTTTAAAAATAATAATAATAATAATAATAATAATAATAATAATAATAATAATAATAATAATAATAATAATAATAATTAATAATAATAATAATAATAAATTATAATAAATAATAATAAATAATAATGCATAAATTAAAATAAATGATAAAATTAAAAAATTAAAAAAAGAAATAAAAAATATATTTAAATTAATTTCCATTAAATTAATTTCGATTAAATTAATTACTTTTACTAAGAAAAAGGTGGTACCATAAGTTTTAAGAGATCTACACATTTGAATGTATTTAAATTTTCCATTTGTTTCAGTTAAACCTGTTAATTTATAGTATTCGTCTGCAATTAATTTATCTACCTTTTTATGTTTTCGATAATCAAGTGGTAAACATTCATCAGGACTATATTATCAATAATAATTAAATAATTATATAATAATATATCATTTAATCAATCCATAATAAAAGTAATTAAATAAATAATATCACATAATACAATATAAAATAGAATAACCACTAAATTAATAATATTGTAATAAATAATATAATATGATATGATATTAAATTATATAATATATATATTGTTTTAAAATATACATACTTAATAATATTAGATTTAATTTTATTAGCATCACAATCACCATATTGAATTTGACATTGAATAGCAGCCAAGAGAACAGCTTCCTCAAAAGTACATGGATTAGTTCCATCAATAATTGTTTCTTTAATTTGATTGTAAATTAAATTAATTTGAACATTATCATTTCTATTTAATCTTTCATCGGTAAAAAATAATTTCTTTTTTACAATAAGAACATCATCAGGACCGATGTCCTCATAACATAAAGTCTTTGTTGGATCTAACCATTTAGTATTATTCATATATAAAAAAGCATATTTTGGAATACTATTCTTTTTTTGTTTTGTTGGACTTTCAATTTCTTGTTCTTCTTTATATATTCCATATTCTTCTTTACTATCAAGATCTAATATAAATATATATACATATATGTGTATTTATTTTAATAAGTATATTATTATATAATTAATTATTATTTAAATATTATTAATTCATATCTTTAATAATAATAATAATATATATATATATATAGAATAATTAACTAATAATTACTAATTTTAAGTCTATCTAAAATCATATCTAGAATTTCAGAAATAGGTTCGGATTCATTAATAGAAAATAATTTTGTGGTGCTGTCCATCATTTTAATTTTGATCATTCGTACAGGATTTTTATAAATTAACATTTCTTCATTTGAAAATTCATACGAATATAATGTCCTTGATGGACTTAAATAAGACTTTTTCGATGGACGATATAACATGAATTTATCTTCAGGCTTTATTTCAAATTTTACATTTAATTTTTCATATATATCAGATACACGGAGATCATCATCAAACTATAATAAAAAAAATTTTTTTTTATTGAAAAAACAATTCATTATATTTAATGTTAAAATTTTTTATTATATATATATATATATATTATAGTTTTTAATATTGATATTAGTGAAATATTAATAAATATTTCATCATTTTTTTTTTTTTTTTTTTTGAGTAATAGTAATAATAATAATAATAATATGAAATATTTTATTAATTAATTACTTCTAATGTCGTAGAATTTCCTGTACTTTCACAGGAAATTCTTAAAAAAATTTTATTTGACATTATTTTCTTCCTATTCCTTATAATTACAATAAGAAATAATTTTTTTAAAAATTAACAAAAAAAAAATAATAAATAATGGCAATGGATGTATAGTAGTTTTTTTTTTAAAATTTTATAGTTAAATTTGTATTAGAACATTAAGAAAAAAAAAAAAAAAAAAAAAAAAATATATATATATATATATATATAAATTTTATTTTTATTTAAAATATTATATATTATCAAATTAGAGTTATATCCTTAATGAATTTATATAATTAAATAATTGTAATTTAAAAAATTTACATATTTATCTTTTTTTTTATTACAAAACTAAGTAATTTTAGAGAAATTAATTATATAATTATAATAATAAAATTAAAAATTTTTTTTTTTAAAAAAAAATTATAATCTTTTCTTTTTATTTTTAATAAGATAGAAATGTAGACCTTTGGGTATGATTAAATTTTATTAATAATTAAATTAAATATAATAATACTTTTAAGGTTAAAATAGATAAAATAGTTTTTAAGAAAAAAAATGTATTATATAATTTTTTTATACTTTTTTTTTTTTTTTTTATAACATAATTTTAAGTTAAAATTATCTTTTCTGTTAAATAACTTTTAAAAATAATAATAATAAAAAAAAAAAAAAGTAGACATTATATATAATAATATAAGTTATGGTTTTATTGTAAAAATACTACTAAAAATACTTATATAAATACTTTTTATTATTATTATTATTATTATTATTATTATTATTATTATTATTATTATTATTATTATAATTATAATTAGGTATTTTTAATAATTGGTAAAAATATTCATGTTAGTATATGAATATAGTATTTTATGATAATGGTAATATTAATAAATAATAAATAATAATAATAATAATAATAATAATAATATTATTATTATTATTATTATTATTATTATTATTATTATTATTATTATTATTATTATTATTAATTATTATTATTATTATTATTATTATATTATTATTAAATTTATACTATTGATATTTGATTAATTTAAAATTTTTTTATTAATAATATATAAAAATCAAAACTTACTATATCAAAAAAAATTAGTTTTATACATTTAATTTTCTATATATTAATATATTTTTTTTAATAAATAAATAATAATATTAACTATTATTTTTAATACATTTTATTAATTACATATACGTATTAAGATTAATTTGGATACCAATCAAAAAAGGATGATTTATAATACACCTTTTCAAAAAAGTTTTAAAGAAGATAATATATATTTAAAAAAAAATTTATATAATTATTTTATAATTTATACTTAATTATATATATAAATTTCATTTCGAGATGTCAAATAATAAAAAGGATAAAGCTAATGCTAATGCTAAAGCTGAAGGAGAAGAAGAACAACAGCAAAAAGGTCATCAAGGAATGGCCGCCAAAGTATGAAAATTTATAATATTTTTTTTTTAATTTTTTTTGTATTTTTTAATATAAAATTAATTTTTTATTTCAATAATTTTTATCATTAATTATTAATAAATATTAAATTTTATATTAGGATATGAAAAATATCACTGATTATTTTGAAGAATTAGAACACAAACATGATGAAGATAAATTAAACAAAGTAAGAAAAATATATAATAATTAATTTTTTATTTAAAAATAAAATAAAATTTTAGAATTTAAATTTTTCAGCAATGTAAAATTGATTAAAAAAAAAAGGAATTATATATCTAATTAATATATATATATTTATATATAAATGAATCATATATACGAATTATATATCTAATAAAAAAAAAATAAATATGAATTGTAGGCTTTAAATGTTGCTTCAGAAGAAAAAAAGAAATCTAAAAGTTTACTTGATGAAAGGTTAATAATCACATAGTAATATTATAAAATAATAAATTATACTGTAAATAATATAATTTATTTAATGAATAAATTTTTATTATTATTAAATTTTAGTAAAAAAAATACCAATTCAATTAAATTATCAAAGGAAGATATTGATGTTGTTGTAAGTTATATTAAATTTTAATTTAGAATATTAATACATTTTTATAAAACTTAAAAAACTAATAAAAATATAAATATATAAAAAACGATTAGATGAATGAATTAGATGTTACTAAAGCTGAAGCTGAAAAATACTTAAGGGAAAATAATGGTGATTTAGAAGCTACTATAAGATACATAATTGACAATTAATTTAATATTAAAAATGAAATTCGAATTTAACATTTCTTTTAAATCATTTTTAAACTTTTATAAAAACTTTTATAAAACTTATTATGCAATTATTTAATATATATATATATATATATTTAATAAAAAAAAAAAAAAAAAAAAAAAAAAAAAAAACGAAGAATCAAAATCAAAATCAAAATCAATTAAAATAAAAATCAAATTCAAATTTAAAAGAACAATTAGAAATTTTAAATGAATCATCAAAAATTATATAAAAAATTTTTAAAAAATTTAATTTTTATTAATAATAAAGATTGAATATATAATTTTTTTTATCATTTAATTTAATTATATATATATATTATGGAATAAAGATTTTCGAATATCCTTGCACTTCATTATTTGTACAAGGACATTTATTATATTTTTCTAATGCTAATACTTTTCTACATATATCACATAAGCAAAAACAACCACATGGCCAGAGTACAACAGATCTTCGTCTTTTTCTACATGATACACATAGATCCGTAGATAAATATTGATTTTTTATTTCATTTATATCAGTTATATTATGTAATTTATTATCATATCCATTTGAACTTTTATTTTTAAACGTGTTTGTTATTACTGAATTATTTTTATCTTTATCTTTTATAAGATTTCTTTTGATAAACGTATTATCATTATTATAAATTGGCATTTGAATATCATTAACATATTTCAAAGTTTCACTTTGATTTCTGGTTAATATATTACTATTTTTTAGATATTCAAAATTTATATGATCACAATTTATTTCAAATAATTCTTTATAAATATCATTTGATTCATTAAAATTATCTTCATCATTACTGCTTTCTTCTTCATTTATTTCGTCTTAATATTGATATTTATTTAATAAATTATAATTTAAATAAAAATATTATTAATTAATATTATATTTATTATATAATAGTGAATTGTTTTATTTAATATAAATTTGATATAAAAATTTTGATTTTCTTATTATTATCATTATTAGTATTATTACTGTTATTATTATTATTATTATTATTATTATTATTATTATTATTATTATTATTATTATTATTATTATTATTATTATTATTATTATTATTATTATTATTATTATTATTATTATTATTATTATTATTATTATTATTATTATTATTATTATTATTATTATTATTATTATTATTATTATTATTATTATTATTATTATTATTATTATTATTATTATTATTATTATTATTATTATTATTATTATTATTATTATTATTATTATTATTATTATTATTATTATTATTATTATTATTATTATTATTATTATTATTATTATTATTATTATTATTATTATTATTATTATTATTATTATTATTATTATTATTATTATTATTATTATTATTATTATTATTATTATTATTATTATTATTATTATTATTATTATTATTATTATTATTATTATTATTATTATTATTATTATTATTATTATTATTATTATTATTATTATTATTATTATTATTATTATTATTATTATTATTATTATTATTATTATTATTATTATTATTATTATTATATTTATTTATTTATTTATTTATTTATTTATATGTTTGATTGGTGGTTTGTGCGTTTACCTTCATCAGATTCAATGCTTTTATCATTTATTTCTTCATAGTCAGAATCTTCTGAATCAGAACCAAAAGGAATATTTGATAATACTTGTTGGTATAAAATAGCATCTGTTTCTGAAATATTCTTTTCTTTATCATTTTTTATATTTTTAATATTTCGATATATCATTGCTAATATTAATTTTAATAAATTTTTTACAGTGTTAATAATAATTAAAAATAGGGTTAGTTCAATAGGATAACTTATAAAGGATATAGAAGACACTGTTATTGGATAACATTCACTTAAATCGTGTGTGAATTCAACATCATATCCATTTATTATTTTCTTTTTATATTTTTCTCTATTTTTTTTTTCAATTGCTTTATGTTTATACATAAAAAAAAAAAAAAAAAAAAAAAATTATTAAAATAATATATATAATAAATATATAAAAAATAATAAATTTTAAATTTTAAATTTTTTATAATTTATCATTATTATCATTATTATTATTATTTTACCACTAGTATATGTTTCCTTTAAATTATCTTGATTTAATGTTCTTGAACGTTCTTTATCTTCTTCTGAACTATAAAAAAAGGTAAGTTCTTCTGAAAATTTTATTAAAACTGAATAAAAATCATCTTCTCTTGTTAATGAACTGAACAATTTTGGACTAATTAATGGTTTTCTATCAATTATATTTTTAATCATATGACCAATTAAAAATAAAAAAGTGGTTATAATAACAGCAAATTCTACCAATTTTCTTGAGATCTTTTAATAAAATTATTTCAATATTTTTTTTTAATAATTAAAATATTTTGTGTGAAGTATATTTATAACATATTTTAAATATAAATGCATACCAAAACGAAAATTGAATTTAAATTAATTTTATATTTTAAACATAAAATTAAATAAACTGTTGTTGCTATGAAAGTAAAAGTTGTTGTAAAAATTTGATGTTTTAAACCCGATTTTGGAAATGATAAGAAAAATATATAAATGAAAAGTTCAATTGAATGTATAAAAGTAAGCAATACGATTGATTCATTTACCATGAATTGAAGATACATTCCAAATATTAAAAGATTAAAAACCTATAAATTAAATATTATATATACATTATTATTTTTTTTTAATTTTTTTATTTTTTTATTCAATTGAATAATATATTTATATATTTTTATAATTATTAAAATAATAATAATAATAATAATAATAATAATAATAATAATAATAATAATAATGGATTTTACATCAGCATGTTTAATTATTTGTCCATTTTCTAAGCTATTCAAGAAAACAATTAAAACAAGAACAGTACATAATATAATATAAAAATAAAATAAGCAATTTTCTGTTGTATATACAGGTTTTGGTAATTTTTCAAGTACTGATTCATAGTTATAATTTGTATATTGATTAAATACATTTGTAAAAAAGTCTTTATTTTGAATTATTGACAAACTAAATAGTGTTTTAAATATTGGAGTGAAAATAAGGGCTAAAGGAATACTGAATAAACATCTTATATATATAGGCAGTTTTTTTTTCTCGTAAGAAGGTTCAATTGTTAAAGCATGATGAAATGATAAAGTCTTTTATTTTTTATTCATTTATTTGTTTTTAAATTTAATATAAATAAATTAAGTTTATTAATTTATTTTATTATACTTCATTACGTATTAAAATTATATAATTACATTCATATATATATAATTCTTACAGTTAAAAATAGAATAAACATATATTTTGATTTTAATGCATCAAATAAATATTTTTTATAAATTTCTATTAAAATTTCAAAGTTTAATTTTGTAAATTGAAATATACCTTTTAGTATTCCATTCATTTTTATAATTTATAAGATAAAAAAAATTAAATTCAAAGAGCAAAAAATAAAAATAAAATAAAAAAAAATGATATAAAAATGATATAAAAATGATATAAAAATGAAATAAAAATATAAATTATATATATAAATTTTAAAATTTTTAATATAATATCATTAATTAAATTTATTAAAATAAATAATTTTTTTTTTAAAATATATATATATATTAAATACATTTAGCAAAATTAAATATTTTAATAATTTAAAAAAAAAAAAAAAAAAAAAAAAAACCTAATTTACTATATAAAAATAATATGTATTATATAAAATAGTGATTTAGTGATTATTAATTTTTTATTATAATTATTATTATTAAAATATAAATATATATATCTTTGAAATAAAATATATCCTTTTTTTTTTTTTTTTTGAATAAATTCTTTTTCATTTAATTTTATTTAATCTGTACTTTATACTTTATATATATATAAATTTCTTCTATATAATCTTACTTTATTTCAATCTTCACTTTATATTTTAATTTTAATTTTAATATTAATCATTTATTTTGTTTTATTTTATTTTATTTATTTATTTCGTTCTTTTTTTTTTTTTTTTTTTATTATTATTATTTTTAATCATTATTAAGATCTATACATTATAGAAAAATTTAAATTATTATTATTAATTTTTTTTAAAGATTAATAATTTTAATATGTATAATCCATATATATTATTATTATTATTTTAATTCATATTTTTTTTTTTTTATATCTAAATATTCCTTTTCTATAAAATAACAGAAAATAAAAATTAAAAAAAAAAAAAAATAAAATAAAATAAAATAAAAAAAAATGTATAACTATAAAATTATTTTTTTTTATTTGGATAAAGTTTTTATTAATAGGTAGTATTTGTTATTTTATTATTATTTATTATTATTATTACTATTTTTTTTTTTTTTTTTGCTTTATTTTTTTTTTGCTTTATTTTTTTTAATTTAATATTATATAATATATATTATATTATTATTATTACTTTATTTATAATTCATTTTTATATATTTTCATTTATCTTTTATTTTTATTTATTTTTATTTTATTTTAATTTTTTTTTTTTTATTATATTTCTTTTGATAATTAAAGTGATAAATTTGCTTTGTTTTCTTTATATATATATATTAATACATAGTTATATAGTTTAATTTATAATTATTTAAAGAAATGATATGATAATAAGAAAATGGAAAAAAAAATAATAAAATAAAATAAAAATAAAAAATAAAATAAAAAACAAAAAATAAAATTGATTTATTTTAAAAAATAAAATAATATATAATAAATCCGGGGAAAATAAATGAAATATATAAATCTGAATAAAAAAAATTTTTTTTATTGGTTTAAAAAAAAAAAAAAAAAATATAAATGCTGAAAAAAAAAGGAATAAATATTAAATGATTTAATCAGATTCAGATTCAGAATCTTCTTCAGCTGTCTTTAACCTAAAATAATTATATTAAAAATTATTAAATTTTCCAATTTAATATTAAATTATATAATATGTAAACTTACCAAGTAATAAATGGTTCACATTTTTGTTTAACAATTGAAGAATCAGGGCTTTCATCATACCATGTTAATATATTATCTTCTTCTACTAAATCAATATCATAAAAATCTTTAAATAAAACTGGTGTTCTTGGAAGAACAGCTGACATTCTTGAACAAGATAAATACTTTTCCCATGATTTTAAGAAATAAATTTGATCACTAGCACTCTTTATGAACTATAATATTTTGATATTATTAATTAAATATATATACATATATATATTTAAAGAATTAATAATTTAGTAATTTTTTAAAAAAAAAAAAAAATATATATATATATATATAATAATATTATTATTGTTATTATTTAACAGATACTATGCATATAAACATACAGCTAAGAATAATGCTTTTCTTGCAGTTAACTTTTCAACATTATATGACTCATCGAATAAACTTGGAATTAATACATTAAATAATTGTTGTTTACTTAAATCATGCTTAAATTCTAAACGTGTAATTTCTTTAACTTCATCCTTTAAATCATGTTCACCCTCTCTAAAGAATTCACCTAATGAAATGATTACTGGATCATCTAAGTATTGTTTTGGTGCTGGTTGTGATGGACGCTTTTCTAAAACTTTCCTGTAAATAATAATAATAATAATATAATAATTCAATTATTAAAAATAATTATTATTACCATATTTTTTATTTTATATTCATTCATAAAAAAATTAATAAAATTTCACTAACAAGCTTTCTAATTTTTCCTTCTCATCACTTGTTAACTCAACAACCTTCATCCAAGACTTGTCTTCAAACTTAATATTTATATTTGTATTTATTATATATATAAATTTTTTATTTAATATTAAATTAAATTTGTATAATTTTATAAATTAGGATTCTCAATTGAATTTTAATATTTACATCACTCTTAAGGAAGTCCTTAACTACTGGTTTTTCCATTTCTTTTGTCTTTTCAATTACAGCTTCTGGTTTATTAGTTACAGCAGGTTCTACCTTCATTTCTGGTTCATTCATCATTTCATTTTCTGATTTAATTGGACTATTTTAATAAATTAAAAATTAAAAAATTTAATATAAAAATATTTATTATTAAAATATTTATTATTTTAATATTTAATATTTTATTTTATTTATTTATTTATTATTTCAAATAGTTAATATCATGAAGTATATATATATATACCTTGAAGGTTTAACTGTTATTATTGTTATTATTATTTTATGAATATATACATATATTTATAATAATTTTAAATTTTAATATTTAAAGTTATATTTTATAATTTTAATTTTAAAATTAATTTATATATAAATATCATATACGAACTTAATGGTGGTATACCGCTTGGTTGTTGTGAGCTGAATTGTTGACGATGTGGTGGCATACCAGAATAAGAAGCTTTATGTAAAGCTGAATGTGGATAATATCCAGGTTGTTGTGGACGGAATTGGTTAAATGATGGTGAATTTGATCTTGGACCTGGGCCTGGGCTCTTAAGACTCATATCATGCATTCTATTATTTAAATCATCATCCATTTCATTTTGTCTGCCTCTAAGTTCTTCTGGACCTATAAAATATTTTTTTATTTTAATTATTATAATTAAATTTAATTGATACAAAATTACATATACAATGTTGATTATTATTTAAAAACTATTATTTATTTTATTTACCATGAGCAAATATACACCTATAATATTAAATAATTAATTAAATTTAAATTTGAAAAAAAAAAATATGAATTAATTCAATATAATTACTTTTTTAGTAATAATAATAATAACAATAATAATAATCTATTAGTTACTTTGAACCATATTGACAATAATGTTCATTCATAAAACGTTCACATAAACGAGTTTTATAAAGAGGATTTGAACTTTGTGGCATTTGTTGGTGTTGATTCATATTATATTGATCATCATATGATGATTGTTGTGGCATTCTACGAAGTTCAACAGTACCATGAGCAAAATGACACTATAAAAATAATATAATTATATTTAAAATATATATATTATATTAATATATATAATATATATTTAATGAATATGTATAATTCATTTAAATTGTTCAAAAATAGATAGATACCTTTGAACCATATGGGCATGTACCTTCAGCTTCAAACCTTTCACAAAGTCTAGTTTTGTATAAATGATTTTCTTGTTGAGGTGGCATTCCATATTGATCTTTTGGATTTCCAAATCCTGGATTATGTGGGCCAAAAGGTCCATTATTATTTTGACTAGAATAACCATTGCTGTTTGAACTGAATGAACGAGTCATATTTCCACCATTCATCATGTTTGGTCTATAAGTCTTTTCTTGTCTTCCTTGATTAAATGGACTTGGAGACTTCATAAATGGATTTCTACCTTGATTTCCCATTCTCATATTTCCCATTTCATCATGTGATGGTCTTTTGAAACGTCTTTCATTGTTCATATCAAAATTCTTTTGATAATTTGGTGAATAATTTGGTTGATAATTATTACTATTATTGTAATTATTAACATTTCCATTATTGTATTTTGACTTTCTTTCTTCGATATAATCTTGAGCTTGCTTTAATACTTCTTGCATATTTTTGAAAACAGCCTTCTCAGCTGCTTGAGGAAATGGAAGCCAATTAAAATGGATTCCTTCAGCTGGTGGGTAAACTTTGTGTGATGGATCAGTCAATTGAGCTAAAAAGAAAACAACATTTTTTGGTCTTTATGATTATAATTGTAACATTTAATAAATAATATTAGATAGTATTATATATATTAATAATATTATAATAATAACCTTGTTTCAGCTAAATATTTAAATTCAGCTCTAAAATCATCTTCGATTTGAAAATCTCTTGTAATAAGTCCAGTGATTTTATTAGCTTCACGGATTGCACATCTAATTAAAATTTTGTTTATAATTATTATATTTTATTACAAATAAATTTATTTAATATTAAATTTTTTATTAATTTCTTTACTGTAATTCATCTTCTTGTCCAATAATCTTTCCCTTTGGTGGAGCCCAAAATTTCTTTTTAGCATATGAATCATTAATCAATAAGAATTCTGGACCTTTTCCAAATTTGTAAAAGATGATTCCTGCATATCTTTCCTCCTATTAAATTTAGAAAAATTATTTATGAAGATTAAAAGATTTATTTCCAGAACATTCATTTTATAGATTTATAATATAGCTGACAATAATATTTACCATATGTGTTTATTCCTTATATTTTAATAGTTTTATCCTCTGTAAAATGAAAATCTTTAAATTGAAAATAAATAATAAATTGTTAAACAAAAAATAAATAATAAATTGTTAAACAAAAAATAAATAATAAATTGTTAAACAAAAATTCTATTTTATATGTATAATTATAACAAATTATAACATAATCAATATAAATAAATTATATGTGTTTATGTTTTTATAATTTACAATGAATACATTAATCAAATAAATTTCATTAATAGATTATATTGTAAAAAAAGATTAATTATTGTTATGTTTTTATAATTTACAATGAATATATAAATCAAATAAATTTCATTAATAGATTATATTGTAAAAAAAGATTAATTATTGTTAAAGATTTTATCTATATTATATTTAATTCATTATGAAAAAAGTTTCTTCCCCCATTACTGATATATTTATTAAATGATTGATTAATAAATTGTTACTTTTTATAATTAAAATGTGAAATTCGTAATAATAATTATTAATAATTATATAATGTATATATTTAATTAAAATTTAAGAATTGTTTATATATAATTTCTTGAATAATTTTTTAAATTAATTTATATTATTATTTCATATTTGGTTTATAGCATTGAGTTATCATTCTTTATTTTATTTTATTTTATTTTATTTTTATTCATTCTTCATCATCAACAACAAAAACTTTACATCTTTTGTTTTGATCTTTTTAATTACATTTCCTTTTCACATTATTTTCGATAGATTATTACCTTTAATAAATATATATATTATTTCTTCAATAATATACTTTTATAAAAATTATAACTTTTAAATATAAAAAAAATATATAGAGTTTAATAATATATTTTTTATATATAATATAGATCTAAAACTATAAAAATATATCTGACTAATTTTTTTTGTAAAAGGTAAAAAAAAAAAATTAGGAATTACTTTTAATTATATATTATTAATAATTATAATAAATAATAATAAATAATTATTATTTTTATTATTATTATAATTATTATTTACTAATTTTTTTTTTTTTTTTTTCATAATAAATTAATTTCTGATTTACATATATCTTTCATGTATTTTTTATATACAATTAAATTAATTGTAAAACAAAAAATTATCGACAATACATTATTAATATATATTAAATAGAATGTACTTCTATTAATTCGAAATGGTCTATCCATATATAATATAGAAGTAGCCAATAATATTTTAATATTATTTTATTTTATAATATAAAAATATTTTTTTTCATATATTATTAATATATATTGTATTTAAATAATGTATCACCAATGTTAATGTAATTAGTATACATATATAAAAGGATTTTTTAGAAATGGTAATAAATATAATAATAATAATAATAATAATAATTTTAAAAAGTAAATGGACAAATATATATATTTTAAATAATTTAATAATATATAAATAATAATAATTAATTAATAAATTAAATTAATATATAATAAAGTTATTTATTTAAGTTTATTAAAATTAATATAATTAAATAAATAAATAATTATTAATTTAAATATTTTAATATTTAAATAAGTAAAGAAATAAGTAAATAAAAAATATAATTATTAAAATAATTAGTTTAGTTATAAATAAATAATAAGAATTATAACTGATTAAAATATTCGAATAAAAATCGAAATAAATAATAATAATAATAATAATAATAATAATAATAATATAATAATAATAATAATAATACTAATACTAAATAAATTTGTTTAGATTAATAAGCTGATATTTATTTTCGAAAGTTTATTTGTAAAATAGCCTATAATTTTTTTATTAGATAAATATATTTAAAAAGAGAAATATAGCAATAACCTAATTTAAAGATAAAAATATTATGTAATTTTTTAATTTTATAAAATTGCTTTTGTTTTTAATAAATATTTTAAATTTAAATATCTTAACATTTATAATAAAATATAATATGCAATTTTATTATGAAAATAGTATATATAAATCCTAACATTCAATTTCTTTCTAAAAATATAAAATAAAATAATCATAATTATTTATTAATAATTAAAATAAATATTATTTATATGAAACTATTTTTGTTTCTTTATTATTTAGCTTTCAATTTTTCAATAAAAAATACTCAATATTGAAAACACACATATAAAAAAAGTTTAATATATCATATGTTTATATACTTTTAAATTTTATACAAATTTTACTTTTTACTGAAAAAATATAAATTATTCAAAAATGTTTAACTCTTTTATGAAAAGGGTAAGAGAAAATTAATTAAATTTTTATGACAAATAATTATTTAAAATTTTTATTGAACATTATAAATAATTGTTTTTATATTAAGGTTGCGGAGGTTGAAAATGAAATAACCAAAACATTTTCTGATAACCAATCCCAATCGAATAATAATGCTAATTCAAATGAGGCCTCTGCTTCAAATTCCTCTAAATCATCTTCAAATGTTCTAAATATATCTCAGCATTTTGGAAATTTTGTTGAGGGAATCACAAAAAATTCAAAGGTATTAAAATAAAATAATAAAAATAATATATATTTATATATAAATTTCATATTTAAAATATTACATAATGATAAGTTTATATTTTATATTTAAATATTTAAATATGAATTTATTTTAACTATATAATTACTTATATATACTTTATTACCATTTATATTTAATGTATAAAAATTTAAAAATTATTTCTAAAAAAATTTATGGAAAAATAATATAAATTATTATGAAATAAAATGGAAAATAAAATAATATATATAAAGAGTCAGAGTTCTTTGAAATCATTACAAGATCTAGAATATGACGAATTAAAAGAAAAATGTATAGAATTACAAAAATTAAATGATACATATCAAGAAATGACAGTAAAATATAAAAATGACCAATTAAAAGCTGTAGAAGAAAACGCATTATTAAAAAAACAAATTATTATAAAAGATAAAAACTATGGTTTATTGAAAGCAAAAGCAAAAGAAAAAATTATAAATTTACATAGAGAAATTAAAGAATTAAAAGAAAAAAATGATATGAGTTTAGGTCAAGATGATATGACGGAAGCATATTCCGATATTACAACTTCACAAGGAACTCTTACACCTTCTATTAATTATCAAGAAAATATAGCATTATTACAAAAGAAATTAATTGAATTACAAAATGAAATTTCAATATTACAACAAGAAAATAAACAATATAAACAAGATATAACAACATTTCAAAAAGAAAATAATAGTATGAAAGAAGAAATTAAAAAAATTTCTAATAAAAAAATGGATAGTCCAACAGAAGAACCATTAATTTCATTTTCGGACGATGAATCTAATGATAATGATAAAAATATAAATAAAAATTTAATAAATGAAGTTAACGAACTTAAAAATAAAATTAATATATTAAATAATGAAAAGTCACAACTTTTAACTGAAAATAATAGTCTTTCTGAAAAATTTAATAATATCTTTAAAGAATTAGAAAAGGTAAATAATGAAAAAAGTACTATTCAAAATTCTTACAATGAAGTGATTAAAAAAGATGAAGAAAATTCACAAACTATTAGAAATCTTCAATTAATTAATAATAGATTTAAAGAAATTAATAATGAAAATGAGAATAAAAAAAATAATTTAGAAAAAGAAAATATAAGAATAAAAGGTGAATTGGATGCTGAAAAATCTAAAAATAGTCAATTAATTAATGATTTAGAAAAAAAGATAAATTCTCTTAATGAAATTATTAATGAATTAAAAGGTGATAAAGAAAGAGAAATTGATGAATTTAATAATAAATATAAATCATTAGAAGATATAAGTCAAAATGAAAAGAATGAATTATTAGAAAAAATAAAAAAACTTTCGGAGGAAAAAGATAATATTTCCGAAGAACTTAAAAAATATGAAAGTACTATCAAACAAAATGAAAATGATATTAATAGTGAAAAAGCAAGTTTAAAAATCGAAATTGATAAACTTAACGAAGAAAAAAACAAATTGAGTGAAAAATATGAAGAATTAGAAAATCATTTAAAATCTTTAAAGGAAGAAAATGAAAATATGATTTCAAAATCGTCAAATCAAGAAGAAAAAATAAAGTCCTTAGAAGAAGAAAAAGAAAGCGTAAATACTAAATCATCCAGTTTAGAAGAAAAGATAAAATCTTTAGAAAATAAAAATCAAGCAATTATTGAAAAATCATCTAATCTTGAAGAAAAAATAAATTCATTGGAAAAAGAAAAAGAAACCTTAAATTCTAAATCAGCTGATTTAGAAGAAAAGGTAAAATCATTGGAAAGCGAAAAGGAAATTATAAATTCAAATTCATTAAATCTTGAAGAAAAAATAAAATCATTGGAAAATGAAAAACAAGAAATAGCTAATAAATCATCTGGTCTTGAAAATAAAATAAAATCATTAGAAAATGAGAAACAGGAAATAGTTAACAAATCATCAGATCTAAAAGATAAGATAAAATCATTAGAAAATGAAAATCAACAACTTATTAGTAAATCATCTGAATTTGAAGAGAAAATAAAATCTTTGGAAAGTGAAAAACAAGAAAGAGCCAATAAATCATTAGATCTAGAAGATAAAATAAAGTCATTAGAAAATGAAAAACAACAATTTGTTAATAAATCATCTGGATTTGAAGAGAAAATAAAATCTTTGGAAAATGAAAAACAAGAACTTACCAATAAATCATCTGATTTGGAAGAAAAAGTAAAATCTTTGGAAAATGAAAAACAAGAACTTACTAATAAATTATCTAATCTTGAAGATAAAGTAAAATCATTAGAAAATGAAAAACAAGAAAATACTAATAAATTAACTGATTTTGAAGATAAATTAAGGTCATTAGAAAATGAAAAACAAGAAAACACTACTAAATTAAATGATATTAAAGAAAAGGTTAAATCATTGGAATTAGAAAAGGAAGCTTTAAGTTCAGAATCAACACATCAAAAGGAACAAATTAAATCATTAGAAAATCAAGTTAATAGTTTTAAAACAGAAGTAAAAAGTAAAATTTCAATAATCGAAAATATGACCAATGATAAAAAGAAAACTGAAAAAGAAATTGAAGATACGAAGAAGCAATACGATTTAGAAATTTCACATCTCAAACAATGTCTCAGTGCGGAACAAGAAAATAGTGAAGCTAAATATGATGCTTCAATTATTGAAAATCTAAAGAATGAACACCAAACACAAATAGATCAATTTAAAGAACAAATTAATAATTTGAATAGCAATATAAAATCAAAAGAAGAAGAACTTATATCTCTCAAAAATGATTTAACATCTAGTAATAATGAAAAAGAAAATATTCAAAAGAAAAATAATGAACTTAAGGAGAAAATTGAAAAGCTTAAACTTGATAATGAAAAAGAAATTAATTCTCGTGATTCTGATATTGAAAAATTAAAAGCAAGTATTGAAGAAAAACAAAAAAACTATGAAAAAGCAATGGAAAAGATGGAAAAAGAACACCAAGAGTACAGTGAAAGTAGTAAGAGTCGTGAAGTCGAATTAGAAAGTTTAAAATCTGATTTACAACAAAAATCTGAAACTTTAGAAAACGAAAATAAAAAGCTATTGGAAAATGTCAAATCTTTAGAACATTCAAATGAAGAATTAAAACTTTCAATTAATACTAAAGAAGATGAATATAAATCAATTAATGAAAAAGTAATATCTTTAGAGATAAATAATAAAAAATTAGTAAATGAATCTAAAGAATTAAATTCCAAAGTTGAAGAATTACAGAAACAATGTGAAACTCTTCAATCTGAACTCAACACAAATAAGGAATCAAATCAAAAATCTATGGAAGAAAAGAATACTACTATAGAACAATTGAATAAGAAAATATCTGAATTAGAAAATACGAATAATAATTCCATAAAGGAAAGAGATTCCTCTATTGAAATGTTGAATAAGAAGGTTTCCGAAATAGAAAGTAGTAATAATGAATTACTCAGCAAAAAAGATTCTGATATTGAAACATTAAATAAAAAGATTTCAGAAATAGAAGAATTAAATAATAAAAATATAAAAGAAAAAGAAGAATTACAAAAGCAATATGAAATCCTTCAATCTGAACTCAATACTAATAAGGAATCAAATCAAAAATCATTAGAAGAAAAGAATTCTACAATTGAACAATTGAATAAGAAACTATCTGAATTAGAAAATATTAATAATAAATCCATAAAAGAAAGAGATTCCTCTATTGAAATGTTGAATAAGAAGGTTTCCGAAATAGAAAATAGTAATAATGAATTACTCAGCAAAAAAGATTCTGATATTGAAACATTAAATAAAAAGATTTCAGAAATGGAAGAATTAAATAATAAAAATATAAAAGAAAAAGAAGAATTACAAAAGCAATATGAAACCCTTCAATCTGAACTCAATACCAATAAGGAATCAAATCAAAAATCATTAGAAGAAAAGAATTCTACAATTGAACAATTGAATAAGAAACTATCTGAATTAGAAAATATTAATAATAAATCCATAAAAGAAAGAGATTCCTCTATTGAAATGTTGAATAAGAAGGTTTCCGAAATAGAAAGTAGTAATAATGAATTACTCAGCAAAAAAGATTCTGATATTGAAACATTAAATAAAAAGATTTCAGAAATGGAAGAATTAAATAATAAAAATATAAAAGAAAAAGAAGAATTACAAAAGCAATATGAAACCCTTCAATCTGAACTCAATACCAATAAGGAATCAAATCAAAAATCTTTAGAAGAAAAGAATTCTACAATTGAACAATTGAATAAAAAACTATCTGAATTAGAAAATATTAATAATAAATCCATAAAAGAAAGAGATTCCTCTATTGAAATGTTGAATAAGAAGGTTTCCGAAATAGAAAGTAGTAATAATGAATTACTCAGCAAAAAAGATTCCGATATTGAAACATTAAATAAGAAGGTTTCAGAAATGGAAGAATTAAATAATAAAAATATAAAAGAAAAAGAAGAATTACAAAAGAACATTGAAGAAAAGATCAATGAATTGAATAGTAAGATTAACGAAATTACTACGCTTAATGAAAAGATAAATCAGCTCACCAAAGATAATGAAGACAATGCCAATAAAGCCAGAGAAATTGAAGAATTAACAAATAAAATGAAAGAAAAAGAAGTTACTGAACAAAAGAATCAAGCTTTAATAAATGAAATGCAAGAAAAGGAAAAACAATTAGATAGTAAGATTAACGAATTACAAAAGAAAAATGAAGATAACATTATAACCATAAAAGAACATGAAAAGAACATTAGTAATCTTCAATTTAATCTTAAGGATAATGAACAAGTTATTTCTCAATTGGCAAATGAGTTAGATAGTAAAAACAAAATAATAAATAATTTAAATTCAACAAATAGTATTAAAATTGAAAAGCTTGAAAATAGACAATCCGAGAATTTAAAGAGAATTACTGAGCTTAAGGAACAAATTCAAGTTGAAAAGGATACACAAAAATGTCAAATTGAAACCATTAATGAATTACAAGAAAAGGTAATTTATAATAAATTAAAAATAAATGAATAAATAAATAAATAGAATAATTATATAAATTTATGTATATAAAAAAATAAAAATTTTTAAATATAATTAATTATTAATAATAAACATATGTTTATAAATATATATATTTAATATTATTAACCTTTCATATATATATATATATTAAATAAATAAATAAATAAATAAATAAATTAAAAAAGATTAATACTTTACAAAATGAAAAACAAAAATTCGAAACCAACAATACCGAATTTGAAAATTATAAACTGAAAAATAAAGAAAAAGTTAAAAAGATGAAAGAATTATTAGCTACAGCCAATAAAAATTTAATTGAAATTCGTCAACAAAACTTAGATAAGAATGAAGAAATTATTAAACAAAAAGAATTAATTGCTACCTTAACTGAAAGTAAAGATAAATTAGAAAAATCAACAAAGAATATTAGAGGTATATATAACTTTATAGTATATTAAATCATTAAAAAATATATTTATATATAAATATATATATATAATAATGATAATAATAATAATTATAAATTATTATACTAAAAAAAAAAAAAAAAAAAAAAAAAAATTTATAATCCTTTTTTTTTTTTTATTATTAAATTTAAAAGATAATTTTGATAATATTGTTAATACTTCAGAAAGTGAGCGTGAAGCTTTATCAATCAAGATAAATCAATTGGTAATTATATTTATAAATTTTTGAGCCAATTTATATATTTTATAAACTATGTTTTTTATTATATTTTTCTTTTTCTTTAAACATTTCATATTAATTTATTTATATTTTTATTTTTATTTTTTTTTTTTTTTTTCTCTATCAAAAAAAAAAAAAAAAAAAAAAAAAAAAAATTGATATTAATAATGAAGACTATTGATTTAGATAATGCTAAAAAAGAAAATATCGAACTTCAAGAAGAATATCAAAAGTATAAGAATAGAGCTAATATATTATTCCAACAATATTCAGAAAATAATGTCAAAATGAAGATAGAAGAGTTAGAAGAACTTAATAGTAAATTAGAAGAAGAAAAGAGGTACACATCAAAAATAAAAAAAAAAATATATATATATATATATATATGTATTTATGTATATATGTATATTAATAAATAAATAACTAATTGTTAAACAATTAAATTAAACTACTAAACTTATATATATATAATATCTATATAATTAATAAATAAATAAAAATAGAAATGAAAAAGCAAAATATGAAGAAATATCAAAAAGAAATTCATCCATTAAAGATGAACTTAATAATGCCTATGAAAAGATATCCACTTTACAAAGTCAAATATTTGAATATGAAAAAGATATGCAAGAAAGTAATCAAGTTAAAGCTGAAGTCACTATATTAAAAACAAAAATAAAAGAAAATGAAGATAAGCATATTAAAGGTA
>JACVTC010000005.1:757500-777500 GCA_016946835.1 Neocallimastix lanati (nom. inval.) | reverse complement strand
ATAAACGGCGGCAACTTTAATATTATATACCTTGGCAAATTTTTTAGCTTCTATATATATTTGATGTGCTAATTCTCTTGTTGGTGCTAAAATAAGACCTATTGGACCATCTCCTTTTTCTAAATCAGGTTGATCTAAAATATGAATAATCATTGGCCAAACAAATCTAAATTTTCAAAACAATAAAATAAAATAAAAAAATATATAAGTTTATATATAGTATTTATAAATAATATATAACAATTAGTATTATTATTAATATTATTAATATTAATAGTACTTGTTTGAGTTTGAAGTTTTGTTTTAATATTATTATTATTTTAATTTAAAAAAAAAAAAAAAAAAAAAAAAAAAAAAAAAAAATAATATATATATATATTGATTCATTATATTGATTCATTATAATAACAATGTATTATTATTACTATTATTATTGTTATTATTATTATTATTGTTATTATTATTATTATTACTGTTGTCATTATTATTGTTGTTGTTGTTATTATTATTATTATTATTATTATAATTATTATTATTAGTATTATTAAATAAACACTTACGAGGCTGTTTTACCACTACCCGTTTTAGCAATACCAATTAAATCTCTTCCAGATAAAGCCACAGGAATAGCTTGTCTTTGAATACCTGTAGGTTCAGTGAAACCCTGTTTTATAATAGCATTAATTAAACGATCATCGAAACCAAAATGACCAAAAGAAATACAAGGCTTAGCAACATCATGACCCGTAACCCACATATCTAAATCTTTTCTAATTTGTTTCACTTCTTCCTCTGATAATTTGGCAATATCTGGATGTTCCTTATAGAAATATTTTTCAAATTTAGCATACTCTATTTCATCATGATTCACCGGTGGTAATGGTTCAATTTCCTTATTCTTTTGTACAATCATATTATCATCTGAATCATACGCTATACCTTCATCAATAGCACGTGCCGCAGAATACACTTCTTCATCAGAATCTATATCCTTTAAATCCTTCTCTATTTTTTCACGAGTTTTTCCAACATCAATACCTTTCTTCTTCATATGATTCACATAACTTTCAATATAATCTTCCTCTTCAATATCATCTCTAACAATAAATTCCTTTTTAGGAGCTTCACTTTCTTTTTTCAATTGATCATCAATTCCTGCCATAAACTTTTCTAATTCATCCTCCTCATCTTTTTTTTCCTCTACTTCCGCTTTTACTGTCTCCTTTTTTGTGTTTATTTTTGAACCAAATTTTTTTTCTAAAAAATTGTCATCATCATCATCATCCAAAGTAAATTTCTTTTTAATTGGAGGTGGAGATGATGAATCATCCTCCTCTTCAAATATATTTTTCCTTTTTGGTTTATTTTCAAATATATTTTTATTCTGAAATGAAGAATTCATTCCAAATGTAAATTTATTCTTTTGAAAAGACATTATTCATTAATTTTTTTTTTTTTTTTTTTTTTTTTTTTATAACGTATAATATTGACTAAATAAATATATATATATATAAAAGAAAATTTTTATTTTCAACTATTATTATATATAGAATATAGATAAATAAAATATAAATAAAATAATGAATAAAATAATAATTATTATTATAAATTTTGTTTATAATAATAATAATAATTGTATAAATAAGTATAATATATATATTTTTTTTATAAAAAAAAAAAAAAAAAAAAAAATTATAATTATTTATTTATCTATCTATTTATTTATAAATATTATTAATAAATATTACTTGATGAATTTTAGAAGAAAAAAAAATCTTACTGTTATTGTTGTCAGTTTTATATTACAGGTTTATGATTAAAAAATCCTAATCAAACTAAAAAGAGGAGGAGGAGAAACAATAGAATATTTATTTTATATTTATATAAATAAAAAAAAAATAAATAAAATAAATATATTTTAAACTATGAATCATTATTAATATAAATATAGATAAAAACAATTCATATAGCTTTTTTTTTTTTTCTTTCTATCTAAAGAACATCCTTATACTTAAATTTATATATATTATTCATTTTTATGTTTCAATATTAATAAACTATTTACAAATAAAAAATAAAATGTAAATTAGTATTGTAAATCACTTTTTTTATTATTATTATTATTTTTGTTTCTTTCTTTCACATATATTTAAAATGTTTTATATGTTATATTTACTAGTTTTTATTTTTATTTTTATTTTTTTCTTTTATCAAAAAATCTAAAAGAAAAAAAAAAATTAAAATAAAGTAAAATAAAGAAAAAATATAAATATAATATATATATATATAATATTAATACTAACACTAATATTAAATTTAGATAAAAAAAATTTTTTTATAACACATATTTCTATTTTTACTTCACAGTCAATTAATTAATAAATTATGGAATAATTTTCTAAAAGACAAAAAATATTAATATTAAAATAAATATATATTGTGGTATATTACCAATATACATATATATTATTATTATTATTTATACTATTATTATTATTAAATACACACAAATGCATATTACTTAAATCTTAATGATGATGATGTATTAATGAATAGTACTTTATTCAAAATAAATAAATAAAGATGAATAATATTAATTCATAATACCAATTATTTTATTTAACCATTATTATTTATTCATATTTCATATATATATATATATATATTTTTTTTTATTATTCTTTTTTTTTTTTTTTTTTTTTTTTTTTTTTTTAAATTTTATTCTTTTATTTTTCATTAAATATAATTTATTTTATTTGTCTTTATATTTAAAAATACAACAAAAAAAAAAAAAAAAAAAAAAAAAAAAAAAAGCTTTATTTATTTATTTATTTATTTACTTATTTACTTATAAAAAAAATGAATGAATATTAAAAATATGAGTTGTTTTTTCTTAAAAACATATTTGTTGTAACGGATAATTTATGTAATTTTTTAAATTAATTAAATATAATCAAAAATAATTTAATAATAATTATAATAGCCATTTAAAAAAAAGGTTTTTGTTTTTTCGATAAATTTAGATGATTTATGGTTATTATCATTTTCATTTACTTCTTTTATTTCTTTTTAAAAAAAAAAAAAAAAATGAAAAAAAAAAAAAATGAAAATTATTTTATTTTAAATAATTAATTATTTATCTTTTTTTTTTTTTTATTTACTTATTTATTTTTTAAAAAAAAAAATATTATAATCTTTTTAATAACCTTTTTTCTCACTTCTTCATCATGATTACCAATACTAAATATTTATTTAAATTAAAAATAATAATAATATAAATTAAAAAACAAAAAAAAAAAAAAACTATATTATGTTGATTATATCCGCTAGATCTTGATCATGATTTACCGTAATTATTTCATATGGTTCTAAACCTAAGGGTATTAAGACCAAAGTATTTACAGTTTCTAATACTATTTTTCTAAATGTATATACACGTAGTAAAGCTAATGCTACCATAACTGTTAAAATAAATAATAAATAATAATAATTATTAATTAATAATTTATATTCATAAAATATGATCTTTAATAATTTCTATTTATAATTAATATAATATATATGTTTAATTAATAATGAATTAAAAAAAAAATTTTTTTTTTTTTTTTTACCTAAAATAGTTGGAATCCAGAATAAGAATAGAGTACGATCACGTCTAAGACGTTTACGATTTTCACGAGAATGCTTTTGTTTAGCTAATAATCTTCTTTCACGTTCAGTTAATCTTGGATCATTTTCAAAAAGTCCATTCTCTATATATTCATCATAATCATAATCATCTAAATCTTCAAATAATTCATCATTTTCTTCATTATAATCTTTTTCACTATTTTCCTTTTCACCATTTTCTTTTTCACTATTTTCTTTCTCACCGTTTCCCTCATAATTTTCTTTATTTCCCTTTCTACCATAATGTAATCTCATATATCTATGAGTCTTTTTTGATGATGACGATTTCTTCTCATTTTGTTTTGGTTCACCTACTTTATCCTTTTTCTTTTCTTCTTCTAAATCATCGTGGACAATAACAGCAGAAGAATCACGTTTCAATAAAGTATATAAACTTTGATTACGACGCCATTCTTCAAATTGTTTCTTACGTAAATCATTCCAATGTTGAGTAACAAGAGGGAATGGATTGGTGAATGAGAAATTAAAAGCAGTAATCGTTGAAAAATTCATGAAGTTTGGCATTTGTTGAATATTTTGGAACCAGCTTATTTCTGATTTTGTTTGAGTTGAATTTTTATCCTTTCCACTAAACAATGACATAGCATATTGTGGTAAATCCTTTTGTAATAATTTATATTTACTTTTTATTTTATTGAGAGCAACTTCCGGTGATATGATTTGAGAATCGATATTTTCACCTTCATTTACCATATGACTATAATCATTGAGATCAGTTTCTACAGGTTTAGCATCATAAATATCTGTTTCTACTTCAGAGGTATAATAATTTTCTTTCTCAAAAATATTTTTATTTATATTTAAATTTTGTTGAGATTTTCTCTGTTTAACCTTGTTATTTTCATGAGAGGATTTAAAGTAATTTACACTACGTGATGTCGTTTCCGGAGTTAGATTATCAATATTTTCTATAACATTTTCCCTTTCTATTTTTTCATTTTCATTTTTATTAGATACATCATTAAACTTTATTTTTTCATTTTCAATATTAAATTCTTCTTCCTCTTCCTCTTCTTCATCTTCTTCTAGTTCTTCATCTTCTTCTTCACTTGACATTTCATATAATTTTTCATTTTCATTATCCTCTTCTTCTTCTTCCTCATTATCTTCTTCTTCTTCCTCTTCTTCTTCATTCATCACATTTTCAATTATATCTATGATAGATTCATTATTTAATTCATACGCTAAATCTAATGGTGTTTTGCCATTACAATTTTCACAATAAACATCGGCATCATTATTAATTAAAATTTTTACTACGAGTGAGTTTCCCATTAATATAGCTAAATGTAAGGCGGTATTACCATTGATATCTGAACTATCAATATCAATATCTAATGCGATAAGCCATTTAATTAATGATGTCATATTAAGTAAAACTGCAAAATGAAGTAGAGTTTGTCCTGCTGCAGTGGTTAAATTTATTTCTTCCTCCTCAAAAGGTTCATCTGGTGAAATAATAGAGGCCAAACATTGGATAACTTCATTTTCTAATGAATTAATTTCCAATACACCATTATTAAATGTTTTATTCTGAACATTAAGATCCATGATATATCTCTGTAATATGGAAATAGAAGATTTTAATATTGGATCATCACTAGATATGCCAGAATAAGCTCTATTTCTACTTTCTACATTAACATCTTGTTTATTATTATATTCTTCTGAAGAATCAGATATGCTTACAATTTTCATTGCTATATTTCTTGCATCATCAATCTTACCTGTCATTCTTAAACCGACAACTTGAAGTGCTAATTCCATTAATTGTTTATCTGATTCATTTTTATAATTGAAAATCATTAAATTCTGTATTGGTATATTAAATGAATAAGATTTTACTGCTACCGGTACCGGACCTGGAACTTGAGCTGGTGGTAAAATACAAATTAAAGTTGAAGAACTATAAAATTGAGTTTGAGCTTCGGTATCACCGAAAACAACAACTAAACCTTCCATAAAGTTGACACCCAAAACGGTAACTTCTATACCACCACTTAACGGACCTTCACTTGGAATTAATTTATTAATATATGGGGCATTTTCACTTGATAAGGTTTGATTCATTCTATTTATTGTATATCCATTAGGATTATATAATTTTCGATGTGTATCCATCGTTTCAGCTATACTATTTGAGGGTATTACTATGTTTTGATCAACAATTAAATGATTATTGACGACAGCAGCAGCATTATTTGGAATATTGCTATACATCGGAATAACTTGAGGTTGAGCACCTGATATTAAACTATTAAGTTGTGCTTCATTAATTAATCCAGTTTCTGTTTTAATATTCATATCTAATCCGTGCGTCGTTGGAGATATTACTTTATTTGTTATATTATAATTTGGTAATGTTGGTACTATTGAATTGATTGCAGAAGTTGATGTTGAAGCAATTGTTGTATAAGAAGCTTGTTGAGAATAATTCATATTCATTTCTGGTGATGATATTGGTGATAGGGGTGTTATATTCATATCAAATCCACTAGAATATTGTATTGTATTAACAGGTGTGTTTTTGGTAGTTTCAGGAACATTTATGGCATTGGATGGAACTGTTTTATTTACAATAGTTGATTGTTTATGTATTCCATTATTGGTATAATCTACTAATAATGATGATTCATTTTGTTGTGACACCATCGGTGATGCATTATCATTTTCATTGATTGATTGTGGTGGGGTTAATGAAGAAGACGTTAAAGTCGGAGATGGTGGCAATGCACTCTGTTGTTCAAGCTTAACACGTTTTCTTCCATTCTTTTTAAATGAATTTGACTTATGATCATCAGTGATTAATATTGGTGGAGATAAACCAGTTGCCACTACAACACCATTATGATCTCTTAAAACAAAATATATACAAAATCCGATTTTTTCTTTATGATGTCTACAATAGCATGTTATTCTAGAAGGTAAAATACAATCACCTCCTCCAAATTCAATGATTTGATTACAATTAAATATAATTATTCTTTCATTTTCATGTTCACTCATTAAATTATTGATTTCCTTATCAATAGCTGTTTCTACAGCATTCTTTTTTAAATCTCTTTTTAAAGACCTTTTTCTTTCTCTTTGTACACATCCAACGCACATATGAATGGCTGATTTATTTAAATCAGAAGCGCATACTACCATAGCATCTAAATTTAAAATAGATTCTTCATTTACATCATCATATTGATTACTATATTTTGATTTTCTTATTTTTGGTGTATTTACTAATACTTCTGGTAATTTTAGATGACTCCAACGTTGAACTTTTTCTCCTTTATCAGTAACTACCTGAATACAAATTTTTGTTTGTGTCTCCACTCTAGATTTTGCATTATGTAATGACACACCTAATACATTTATTTTTAAACCTTGACTTATATTATTATATTTTTCATCAAGAAAGCGTTTAGCCTTGTTCAAACATAAATGTGTTAATTCTGATTTTTTATATGCTGTATCCAATATATCACTGGTAAGACCTATTGTTTGTGTATCGACCGACATTTTGGTAATATATATTTATTTATTGAAGAAAAAAAAAAATATTTATTGCTTTGTTATATTTAACTAATTTCAGTATAAATTTTATTTTTAAATTTTGTTTTGGTATTTTTTTTTTTTTTTTGAAAATATTACTAAATATATTATATTATAAGAATTAATATCTGATTTTTAAAATATTGATATTGCTTAATAAAAAAATTATTTCATAATATTATATTTTCTTTAAATTAATATTCATTTATATCTCCATTTTCCTTATTCAAATTTCATTCTAAAATAATGTAATATATAATAATGGTTATTATTTAATTGATAATAATATATATATTTTTTTGAAGTATACCTTTATGTATTTTAAAATAGGTTATATTTAAAACAATTTTTTTTATTTGTTTTTTTTTTTTTTCCTTATTTTCTACTTATTATTTTTTAATTTATATTTTATTTCTGATAAAAAAAATAAATATTATAATATATATATAATAAAATAATGAGTATAAAATTTTTAATAAATATAAATAATGATTTAAAAATGAAATAAATTTAAGGTTGTTATTTTTTTTTTTTTTTGTTATTTTATATCTTTAAATCCAATTTTATAATTATTTTGACTTTTATTTTTATCTTTAATATTATTTATATTATTATTTTATTGTTATTTTATTATTATTATTTATTATTATTATATTAACTTTTATATAAAATATTAATTTAATCATGTATTTAATTGATATTTTAGCAATTGTTTTTTTTTTTTGACATTTAAAGAATTTATCTAATCTTATATATTTAATGAAACAAAAAAAAATGAACTTTTTTATTTTATTTTATTTTTACTTGTTTATAATATATCAATTTGTTTTATTATATTTTTTTTATTGTATTTCTTTTTATATTTTCTAAAATTTAATTATTATCGTTTTGGTTTTAATTTTAGTATTTTATTTAGATTGGTTTTCTTTTTACAATTTATATTTAAGAAATAAAATAAAAAAAAAAAAAGAGTAGAATAAGTAAAAATTCTATATTTTAAAAAAATATATTAAATTTTAATATTATTTGACCACAAATTAGGAAAGCATAAATTAATATAAAAATATTATAAAAGAATTAAAAAAATTTTTTTTTTTAAAAATTGTTTTAATTATAAATAATAGATTTTATAGTAATAATAAAATTAATACTATTATTATTATATCTATTATTATATCTATTATTATATTTATTATTGTATTTATTATTGTATTTATTATTGTATTTATTATTGTTGTTGTTTATAATTAAAAGGAATAATTTTGAATTGACTAAACCCAAAAGTTTGCTATCCTAACTTTGGATTGAATCTAAATGTATATATCCAATAAGTTATTTGTTCAATATAATAATTAATAAGATTTCATATATCAAAATTATTAAATTAATTGAAGCGAATGACAGAAATTTATTAACAAAAGCAAAAAAAAAAAAAAATAATATATATATATGTATATGTATATAAATAATTAAATAGTATTATATTATTATTATTATTATTTATATTAACATTATTATTATTATTTAAATGGTATCAGATAACTATTAATTGTTGTGTTGCTATTATTGAACTACTTGAATTTTATTATTAAATTTTAAATTCTATATATTACAAGGTAGAGATAAGCTATAAAAAGAAAAAGAATGAGGTTAGTATACCATACATAATATAACATTTTTTAATTTATGAATTATTTATTAAATCATTTAAATGAAAAAATCATTCATTCAATTCTATATATTAATAGTATATGTGTTTATATTGTTCAATATATTGTATAATATATTATTTCTATAATAAATTATTTAATTTTTTTTGCTTTTTTTTTTTTTTTTATTTTTTTTTCTTTACTCTAATGTTGGGGTTTTATAAATATACTAATAATTATAAATAATAGTAAATAATAGTAAATAATAATAATAGTAATTAAATAATAATTATTAAATAACATTTAATATATAAATATAATTAATGAATAATATTATTTAATAAATAATTAAAAATAATAATTGTTAGTTTCATATTAATAATAATTATAAAATTTAGGTAATAAATTGGATTTATTCAATTATTATTATATAGAATATTGATTATTTATCTTAATATATTATTCTGACTTTAAACGTTATATATTACAATATATAATATATATTAAATTCAAAAGTATAAAAATTAATATATTCTTAATATTCCAGAATGAATGGAAAAAAAAGTCTAATGAACTATTTTAAACATTTCAATTCAACTACTGTACAATAATATATTATATAAAAAAATAAAGCTTAAATAAATTAAGTTTTATTTATATATAATATATTCATCTTGTATATTGTTTATATTGTAAAATGTTAATATATAGAGTAGAATTGTAAATATATAAAAAAACAAAAAATATATATATTCCTGTATATTGAAATAAATTAAAGTTTAATAAATATATATAATATTCAAAATACTATTGAATTTCTTAGCAATTAAAGTTATAATATTTAACTATTAATATGATTTTTACCAATAAAATTCATATTTAAAAAAAAGTAAATTCCCAAAAATTTTAAAAAAAAGTATTTATTAAAATTAAATTAAACAATAATATATGAATATAATATATTTAAATATATTGTTTAAATACAGATAAATTAATTTTATTTGATTTTTATATAAAATAATATTAAATATTACTTTTAACTATATTATATATGTATTATATACATATACTAAATATTTATTTAATATTTAAATTGTTGATATGTATGTATAACTTATTAATGAATCTTTTATGACTTAAAGGCAAACAGCAATAATCAAAAGTTCGTGCTTATTCTTCAAGTAAAATTATTGATGTAATTTATATATAATTACTACTTTATTATTAAAAAGTAATATTTATTATATTATTATATTATTTATTATTATTAAATTATTTATTATTTATTATTTATTATTTATTATTTATTATTTATTATTTATTATTTATTATTTATTATTTATTATTTATTATTTATTATTTATTATTTATTATTTATTATTTATTATTTATTATTTATTATTTATTATTTATTATTTATTATTTATTATTTATTATTTATTATTTATTATTTATTATTTATTATTTATTATTTATTATTTATTATTTATTATATTAATTATTTATTATTTATTATTTATTATATTAATTATTTATTAATATTATTTAATAATCAATACTCTTTATTATTTATTTTCTTAGTTATATATTATATATTATTTAATATTTATTATTTAAATTTTATTTTTATTTATTATTTATTATTTATTATTTAATTATTTATTATATATTATTTATTATCTATTATTTATTATTTAAATTTTATTATTATTTAATATTTATTTTTATTTATTATTTATTATTCCATTACTTTTTAATTTTAATATATTACAATGGATGATATATTTTGTATCATTTATAATTTATTAAGTATATTTATATTCATGTTTATGTAAATTAGTTAATATACTTATTTTATATTGTATAAATTTATGTTAACAATTCTTTTAAATATTTAGTGTAACTTATATATCTGTAATAGATATGTTCACGTGATATATATCATGTACAATCCACCTCTCTTTGTTAATCATTACACTTATACATTATTATATTAAATAAATAACCAATACATATCAGATAAAAAGTCTCATTTGATTCTATTCTAATATTCAAGAGTATGCTTTTTTTTTTTTTAATAAGAGACATGTCTCAAGATATCACTTTGGCTAAAGGCCAATACTTTTACGAAAGTCCAACTTTAAGAATGGAAGCTATTTATTTCAAACGATACCAAATCTAATGGTAATATGGAATTTTTAGAGACTGATAGTATTGATCATTTAAATGACTAATTATTTATTTATGTTCTAAATGATAATGAAGTGACCAAAATGGATATTACTGAAATTAATATCACCCTAATCCTCCGAAGTCAAGAACTTTTCCAATTCAAAAGTTGTAAATTATAATGTACCAGCTGATGTAAACGATAATGTACTACCTACTGTTAACAATAATGCACCAGAGGTTTTTAACAATATTGTTCTATATCTGCTATTAGAAAATAGAATCAACAGACTAATTATCAAAGAAGCTGAGAAAATTAATTCTAAATTGATATTAATGGTAAGTATAAATGTTGAGGAAAAAAAAATTAAAGGAAATTGGTTGTCCAACTTACAGTTATTGTATTATAGAAAGACACAAGAGAAAATGCAATAATTGTAATGTTGATATGAAGTATTGACTTAAAATTCTCAGAAATTAAAAACCAAAAGAAAAAAAATGAAGTAATTAGAATTTTTGACCAAGCAAAAGAAGTTTTCACAGAAATGGAAGAAATTGAATTAAGTTTGACAAGCAAAGAGAAATTAAAAATTTCTATCTAGCATTCTTACAGATGATTACAAAACATTGTTCAATTCGACTTGAACAGTAATCCTGATGAATTCTCGGAAACTCTTGAAGGGATTATCTTGATGCCATCATT
This sequence comes from Neocallimastix lanati (nom. inval.), assembly GCA_016946835.1. Taxonomy (NCBI): domain Eukaryota; kingdom Fungi; phylum Neocallimastigomycota; class Neocallimastigomycetes; order Neocallimastigales; family Neocallimastigaceae; genus Neocallimastix; species Neocallimastix lanati (nom. inval.). Next base: position 765,743 of record JACVTC010000005.1, on the reverse strand, counting down.
TGTAACCCCTAATTCCTTATGATTCTTGTGATATTTATTCATATGACGTCCATAATTCAATCTAATAATAATATTTACAAAAATTCTAATTTTGGCAATTCAATCAATACCGCTAGTAGTTTGTAAAATCCTGATAATTTATATTATAATAAGTAATCTCTTACAACTCTAGCTCAAAATATCATTATTAAATATTACATCATCTATAATTTCATTTTCATAAGATTTAATTATAAAGTTAAATATCCTTTTTCTTCCATAAAAACAACCATTACCTCCAAATTCTCAAAATTCAAAAACAGTTAGTCCTTCTACCCTTAGAACTATAAGAAGAAAGTTAGGTCCCGATGGTACCTATATAATTGCATCTATTAATTCTGATTCTCCAAATAGTTATGATGAAACAATTAGTTGTAACAATAAAAATTACTGGATTAATGATATTAAAGATGAATTAAATAATTTATATTTAAACAAGATTATGACTTTTGTTTCAAAAAGTTCCTCCAGGTAATAGCATTATTTCCACTATATAGGTTTTTGTCATTAAAAGAAACAATAATAATTTTATTTTTAAATATAAAACTATTCTGGCTGTCAGAGATTTCCGTCAAAAATGGAGTATTGATTATGATCTTATTCTTATTCCTGTATTTTAAATATTAATAGTCGTAAACTCATTTTTGTTTTATCTGCTGCTTTTCACTAGGACTTTTTCCAACTTAATGTTAGATAGATACTCACACAACCATTCCTAAAGAATAAGAAAAATTTTAATTATTAATAATTTTAAACAAATAATAGCCAGAATAATGCATATTCAAATATACAGTACAAAATAAAACAAAATGTATAAATGGGTTCTAAGTTGATGATATGGTTATTGCTGAAGAAATAAAATGCATCAAAGATGTAATATCAAAAAATAAAAGAAAAATTTTAAATATCAAATAGTGGACCAATTGAATATATTTTAAGAATTAAGGAAGAAAAAAACAAAATAACAATCGAAAAAGAAAAACACCTTACACAGAAGACAACGACATATCTAAAAATAAAAAAAAACACTTAGACAAAACATTATACAAAAATGCAGTTGGATCTCTAATTTACCTATCAAAATATACAATACCAGAAATTCCATTTACCGTAAATAAAGCCTCCAAGAAAAGAGAACAACCAACAATTTCAGACTGGAACAAAGTAACTAACATTTAAAAATGTATAATTAATACAAAAGATTATAAAATTATATATGATGGAAAGGGAGAGTTAATTGCATATACGGACTCTGATTTCGCAGGTAATAAGACTGATAGAAAATCAACTTCCCATGGAATTATTTTAATGGGAAAAAGTTCTATATGATGAATATCTGTAAAGCAATCATTTAATTTATTCAGGTGTATGTTTTATGTAAATTATGTAAATTAGTAAATACTTTTATTTTATGTTATGTAAATTAAAGTTTTTAATTCTTTTAAATATTTTGTGCATCCACGTGATATGCACTCTATAAGATATCATGAATGTACTATCCACTTCCCACTTTGTTAAGTAAATAAGTAACATATATTAATTATTATTACTATTATTATTATTATTATTATTATTATATTATTATTATTATTATTATTATATTATTATTATTATTATTATTATTATTATTATTATTATTATTATTATTATTATTATTATTATTATTATTATTATTGTTGTTATTATTATTATTATTATGTAAAAGTTTAATATTTTCCTTTTAAAAAATATATCTCAAAGTATTTTTTACTAGCTTCATAGAGTAGTATTAATTATATTTTTTTAATATCTATTTTTTCTAAAGTTTAACAATAACTGCTTTTATGTCAATGGTTTTAAGTTCAGCAATAACCTTTTTTTTTTTATTTATATATTTTGTACTTTATAGTTTAATAATTACCACTTATAATTTTTCAGGTAAATAATTACTCATTCATATTTATTTTATTATATCTTTATTTTATTTTAAAAGTTATATTATTAAATATTTTATTTTTCTTTTCTCGGTTTATAGTGAGATAGTCTTCTTTCTCATTTTACATGGTTAATTCGAAAATTCATATAAATTTCTCCTTTGAATTTGAATAATTAAGAAACTATTATAACGACTCATTTATTTTTGTTACCTTAAACTTTACTAGTGAAAATTCTTATTTTAATTTTTCTTTCTTACTATATCCACTATATTCATTACGAGTTTTATGTCTATTAAGAATATTATTAAAACCTTTATCTATCAGATTGAAAAATAATTATAAATTATATAAATATTTATTATATATTATAAAAAAATAAAATAAAATGTAACTATTCTTTGTCATACATTTTATATATAATTTAACATTATTAATATTAATAAAATTAATCATCAAAAAATATTGTACAAATAAAATATCATCAATATTGTTATATATTTTATTTAATTTTTATTTTATACCAATTTCATTTTTTATTATAATTATAAATATTTTGAATTTTTTTGATAAAATTTTTAAAAATTTCGAATGGATTTATAAAAAATTTTGATTATTATTGGTTTAAACAATTTATTTTATAGCTAAATATGTTAAATATACTAATAGTTTAGATAAATAATTGAAATATAATTATTTTCTAAATTAATATTTGAATTTTAAAATACAGTAAAATGCAACTGCTTCAATTCAACATTGAAATAAAGTATTACTTTAATTTTAAGGAAATTTCTTTTGATAAAAAAGAATTAATTTATTATTAAATAAATAAAAAAAAAAAAAAAACCTTCTATATTACATATAAATATATATAAGGTAAAATCGATATATATAAAAGGATTTTACTTAATAATTCAAACAATTATTAATTAAATATCATTTTAATGGAGACAATAATCTATAAGGAAATTTAATTATTAAAATCTTCATAATTAAAATATTCAAACGAACCATAATTGTTAAAAAGAATATTAAAATATTAAATTAATAAACATTTATAGTATTAAATCAAAATTAAATCAAAATCAAATGTATAATATATATATATATTGAATTATTAAACTATAACCCTTTAAATATTTTATTATGGATTTACATAATTAAAATTCTATAAACTTTTTTTTATATTTAATTATTATAAATTAGATAAATTATTTATATCACTATTTAACTCTGATTTTTTTTCTTTTTTTTTTTTTTTTTTTTAGACAGGGAAGAGATATTTAACTCTGATAATTATAATATTTATATATATAAATATTTTTTTTTATTTAAAAAAATTAAATAAAAATAAAATAAATAATAAATATAATAAGTATATAAATATTATTGTTTTTATTATTTCAGTAATAATATTTATTTTAGCATTATGATTATTAAGAATATATTAAATATTATTATCTAGTAAATTCAATGTTTTAAAATAATATTTTTAAAGATTCATTTATATAAAAAAAAATATAGCTTTTAATCTTGTGACCAATTATTTACGAATCACGTGGTAATTTCTTTAAATTATGATTAACATAAAATATAATATCTTTTAAAAAATAAAAAAATAAAAATACATAAAAAAATATTTACTTATTCACTTACTAATTTATTTAAATATTTAATTAATTATTTATTTACTTACTTATTTTAATTATAAGAATCAAAATTTTCAATTTATGATATGATTAGCTAAAAAAAAAAAAAATGGTATGATTGGTGTAAAATATGAGAAAAATTATAATACAATACATTTATACATTTATTTTTTTTTTTTTATAATCAATTAATTTATTTTAATAACATAAATATTTAGTTTTTATTAAAAAAATTTATTAGTAAAAAGATAAAATAAAATGGTAATTATATGAATTGATTATAACTACGAAATGTTTATATATATGAATCTAACTAATAATATCTTTAAAATATTTTATAAAATTAATTTGAACAACTTATTGAATGTAAATCAATTTTTTCATTTGGTAATAAATTAAAAAAGGCCGCTGTTAATCCAAAAGGTATTAAGAAAAAAAAAGATTAAAAGATTAAAAATGGATATAAAAATGAATCATAATTTTATTATTTAAAATTAAAAATAATATATTAGTAGACAATGTAATTAATAATGTTTTATTAAAATATATTCTTATATATATTAAATAAAAAAATAATTATAAAAATAATAGCTTTCCCACTCGCTGATGCAGCTCTCACTAACTCTATTTTAGATTTAGTTCAACAAGCTTCTCACTACAAGCAATTAAAGAAAGGAGCCAATGAAGGTAAAAAATAGTTTGCCTGAGGCGAAATTATTTATTATACAATATATTATATTATCAAAGAATATGTGTATATGTGTTTTAAGAAGGATACTATTAATAAATCAGTTTTAGTTGTTAGTGATCAATTTTTAATTTTTTTTTTTTTAAAAAAATCATTATTTCATGGTTAAAATAAAATGATTAACAAATGTTATAATATTTATAAATAATTCAAAATAATTTATTATAATATAGCTACCAAAACTTTAAACCGTGGTATTGCTGAATTCATTGTTCTTACCGCTGATACTGAACCAATTGAAATTTTATTACATCTTCCACTTCTTTGTGAAGATAAGGTAAATTTTAATTAAAAAAATTATTTTTTTATAGATAAAAGTAAATTTTTAGTAAAATTAATGTAATAACGAAAATATATTTTTTGTTTTTTTGTAAAATAATGAAATAAAGAATGTTCCATACGTATTCGTTCAATCTAAGCAAGCTCTTGGTCGTGCTTGTGGTGTCTCTCGTCCAGTTATTGCTGCCTCTATTACTACTAATGAAGGTTCTGAATTAAAGGAACAAATTCAAAACTTAAAATTACAAATTGAACGTCTTATTATTTAAATTAATTTATTTATAACATTAAAATCAAATCAATTTAAATATATTTGAAATTTTTAGAAAAATAATTTTTAAATGCAAATTTAATTTATTCATTAAACATTTTTAATTTAATTATTCCAATATAAGAAATAAACCTATCATTATTTATTATTTATTTAAATTATAGTAGAAATTTAAAAGAATATATATTTAATAATGAAATTAAAGTTAATATAATAAATTTTAATACATTCATAAAAAAAAAAATAATATATTAAACTATTTTCATTTAAAATTTTTTATAATATTATTGTGTTTTTAATTAATATTTATATTTATATTTTGGTTTAAATATAATTATTGATATAAAACTAATATAATAGGTTGGTAAGGAAAATAAAAATATATATTAATAATTAATATTTTATTTCTGGTTTGTTATTAGTTGTGTTGTTAATTATTTGAATTATATTTTTATTTATATATTTATTAAATCGAAATAAAAATTATTAAATCTTTATAATGAAATGAAATGATTTATATATAACCTTTTTTTTTTTTCTGTTAGTATTAAATGGTTTTTTAATTATTGAAAAATATTTTTTATTTATGGTGAAACAATAAAAAAAAAAAAATCATAATTATTATTATATATGTATATATAATATTTATATATCATTAACTAATCGTTTTTAATTAAATAATAACATTTAGTGTTTTCCCTTAAATGAGAAGTAAAATAAATTATACAATAGGATGTTACCTTTCTATTTTAAAACTTGTATGATAGTTTCCTTTGTCTTTAGTTCAGTTCTTTACTATGCACTTTTACTAGGACCATTTAAAAAAGATCAATGAAAAAGCTCAATCTACTTTTAATCAAGTTTAGTTTTAGTATTTCGGTTTTAAAAATATGATCTCCAATTCTACTATTTATAATATCTCTTAGGACCTTTTTATACCTCTTATAGCTAGTTTTTGTGCTAAGGTAATAATTGGATCCTTTAAAAAGTAGAAAGAGTCTTATTGTATTATTTCTCAAAAATATACCAATACTTTGGCATTATTCATGGATAAAAAAAAAAAAAAAAAAAAAAAAAAAAAAAAAAAAAAAAAACACGAAGAATAACAATACACAAACATAATAATTAACTTCCTGGAAAAATACTGAAGTTTTACTGAGAAAATGTTCATTATACGAGTACTTCTGCGATTAAATCAATTAAATACAAGAAGCTTAAATTTGATTTTAAAAAATATATTCAACCTCTATCTCTGAAATATTTACAATTTTCTCTTGATTTTTTTTTTTTTTTTTTTTTTTTTGGACTGGACGAATTAAATGTGGAATCAAATTCGATATGAATTCTTAATTTCAAAAGCAAATTGATATCAGAAAATTGACCAAATAATATACCGCCGTTGATGTGGTGAAAGTAGCAGTATACCTAGTTTTACACACTGAATACTTGTGATTAGTGATTTTTTCATTATGAATAATTTGTTTACCATATGATCTTCGGTTTGTCAAGAGCGTCGACGTCAAAACGATAAGGCAAAGAAGAAGTTATTATTATTATTATTATATATATATATTAGTGGTAGTAGTATTAAAATATGTATAAATATCATAAACATAATGATCATCTGATATTAATAGAGTCAGTTAAATAAAACATAATTTTATGTAAATATATCACAATATTATCTTTTCTTAGTAATTGCCATTTTATAATTTTCATCTTATTTAATTAATAAAAAATTATTTATATAGTTTTAAAATTAAATATGATTCTCTAGGAACATATATTATTTAGTTTTTAAAAGTTTAATAATTAAATGAGTAAGTTCTGAAAAAAATTTTTTTTCCAAATAAAAATTATTGTTACAATCAACTTTATATAAAATATATAATATTAAAAAAAAGTTAATTTTATATATTAATAAATTCAAGTTAATATATTTTAATTTAAATTTTTACAACATCAATATTTTTCATTTTCAACTAATATGTTTAATATACACCGTATAAATATTATATCTTAATACCTAAGAATATAAAAATTATCTAGTGGTTAGGATTAAATAATTTACAATAATAATAATTTTATTTTATAATTTACCAAAATATAGTTTTTTTTTTTTTTTTTTTTTTTTTTTTTTTTTTTTTTTTTTTATAAGTATGTAAATATATATATATATTAATTATTATATTTATTAAATTAATAGAAATAACTTGACGAACTCAATAAAACAGTTAAAGGAATTTATTATTTAGTCAATAATGATAAAAATAAACATGATAAAAAGAAAATTTAGATTTTTGAACATGAAAATTATTAGGCTAATGATTAAATAGTTAAAGTATTCTAAAGAGTTAAATATCAATATTATAATGTGATGATCTCCTAAAAGTATTGATTCATCAGAATCCAACGGTGTTAAGTAAAAATTATAACATATTAAATAGCAAATAACTAAGAAATATTCAGTTTAAGGAAGAGAAAATCAATTCACTTTCAATTTTGTTTTGTTAGTTAAAATCAAATTTAAAATATGTAATGAAATAAATATATTAAATTTAAAATTTCTAACAAAAAAAAAAAAAAAAAAAAAAAATTGAATAATTAAAAAATTATTATAATTAAAAAATATATATTTTGAATATTTCAAATTTTTTATCCAATCAAAATTGAAAATCTTTTTAGTTTTTATAAAATAAAATTAAAATTATAGAATTATAAAATTATATATACGAATAAAGTAGTACAATTAATAATTTATATATATTTTAATATTAATTATTAATTATATAAAAATTTTATTATTATTATTATTATTATTATTATTTTTTATAACTTTAAATTAAAAGTAGAGAATTGAAATTTTATATAAAATTTAATTTTGTTCTTTACTTTCAATAATATAAAGAAATAACAATTATTTAAATTTGGAGTTCATTATATTTTTATTATTTTTAAATAATTTATTTAAATAAAAATTTTATTTGAAAAAGGTATATTTAATTATATATATAATTATCTAAAATTAAAATTTGTTTATGAATTAAATTTTAATTTTTAAACATTTCCTTTATGAAATTTATGAAATTATTAATTTTATATTATATACATTTTAATGTGAATATAACATTACAAAAAAAAAAAAAAAAAAAAAAAAAAAAAAAAAAAAAAAAAAAAAAAGAAATAATATAGGAAAAATTATTAGTCCTAATTGTACCATAGAAATTCCCAATTTATAAAGGCTTACACATACATATATATATACTCATTTTTTTCATACCATTGATAAAAAGTAAATAATAATAATAATAATAATAATATACAATAAATAATAATGGCACCAC
>JACVTC010000005.1:710000-752500 GCA_016946835.1 Neocallimastix lanati (nom. inval.) | reverse complement strand
AAAAAAAAAAAAAAAAAAAAAAAAAATTAGTAATAATAATAATAATATATTTATACCTCAAAAAAAAAAAAAAATTAATAATAATAAAATAAAATTAGTCCAAAATTTTTGAAATATCTTATTTTTATTTTATTTATGTATAATTAATAGTTTTTTTTTTTTTTTTTTTTTTTTTTTTTTTTTTTTTTTTTTTAAGAAAATTATATATAAACTTAGAGTAGGAAAAGATAAAGTTAAACGAAAAAAAAATGGAATTGTTAATATTAGAAAAAAAATAAATTAAAATAAAATAAAATAAAAAAAAAAAAAAAGGAAAATTTAAAATTTCTATATTTTTACTCATTATTTATTTATTATGTTATTATGTATTCATTCATTCAATTTATTTATTTTTAAATTCATTTTAATATAAAATGTCAAGGTTGTTTTTTTATGTTACACAAATTTTTTGTAAAAATAAAAAAAAATATATAAAAAAAAAAGAATCTATATAAATTTTAATTCAAATTATTTATTATTATTTATTATTATTTTTTTTTTTATTCTTTTCTTTTATTCAAATTATTATTATTATTATTATTATTTTTTTTTTTTTATTCTTTTCTTTTATTCAAAGTTAAAAAAGAAAAGAGTATTTCATATTGAAATAATTAAAATTGTATAAATTTTTTTCCTTCTTCTTCATTTATTTTTTTTTTTCACTTTAACTTTTTTTACCTTTTTTTTAATCAATAAATCTATTAAAAAAAATATTAATTATTTATTGAATAAGTAATTTTTTTTTATAACTTTTTGAATATTAAATAATAAATGATAAATGAATCACCTCCAATTATTTTATTGTAGATTATCATAATTAAAAATAAATTTTTTTTTTTTTTTTTTTTTTTTTTGTTAATATAAAATTTATTTCCCAATTATATATAATTTATATTTATTATTTTAAAAATTTAAATGATTTTTTGATTATAAAATATAAAGTTTAATTCTATACTATTTCATAATAATTTCACATTATTTAGTTAATTAGTAATTAGATTATCTATATATTTATATTTTATTTATTTATTTCTCTAATAAAAAAAATTAATACATGTAATTTAAATTATATATATATATATATAAATTTTAATCGTTTTCATCCTTTAATCTTTTCTATTATTATTGATAATAATTCCATATTTTCTCCTTTTCTATCTCTGAAATTTGTAGGTTCAAATATCTTAATAAAAAAAAATTTGTTCTTTTTCTTGAAAATAATAATTAAATAAGATATTAAACATATTTTAATAAATACCAGGATAACATAATCCTGATAATTTATATATATATATTATTTTTCAACAGCAATTATATATCATTGGCTGTTTTATAATTAAAATTTGATTATTATATATTAATCTTTCTAATAAAATTTTAGAATATGAAGTTTGATATTTATAACTGTTTTTGAAAATTGAATGATATAATCTTTTATTTCTTGAAAAAAATTTTTTTAAAAATTATTTTTTATTAATTCATCTGCATTATTGTATAAAATCTGTATGTATTACTACACTTTATAAACTTTATTAAAAGTTCAATTTTAATTTTATTTTTTTTTTTTTTTTATTTTTTTTATTTTTTTTAAATTATACTTTAATTTATCTGGAATAAGAGAAATATGCATATACAATTTATCCAATATACTTTTACTACCATGAATAACATGTTTATATAATCTATTTTTTTGCTTGTGATTTATAAACAGTTAATATCAACATGATGATTTAATAATAAATCAACTATTAATTGTTACTAAGGTATTTTTTTTTTCTTTTTTGGTTTCCTTAGCGCCACTCTCTAAATATTCCAATTCTTTTAATAATTCAATTAATAATAAATTTTTATTCTTTAAATTATTTTCAAAATATTAAAATGAAAGTTAATATATATATATAATTATTAAATTTAATTTTTTAATGTTTTCCTAATTATAATATATATATTTATCATATAATTATACCTTTATTATAAATATTTTATTATATTTTATTATATTTTATCATACATCTTAAATATATATTTATAATATTAATTTTATTCAAAAATATATTTTTCCATTATTATTATTATTATTATTATTATTATTATTATTATTATTATTATTATTATTATTATTATTATTATTATTATTATTATTATTATTATTATTATTATTATTATTATTATTATTATTATTATTATATGTGGATTCTTTTTTAATTTTTTAATTTTTTAATTTTTTTTTTATTATATTAAACTTTAATAAAATGATTAAAATTTAAAAATACAAAAAAAAAATTAATATTGAATATTTTATATTGAATGATTTTTAAATATTCATATATAAAATAAAATAAAATAAAATATTTATAATATATTATTAAATTAAAATTTTAATTTAAAAAAAAAAAATAAAATAAAAAAATAAAAAAAATAAAAAAATAAAAAATAAAATTTTTAATTTAATAAATGAAGTAAACCAAAATTTAATTAATGAAATGGCTTAAAACATTTTTATATGAAAAAAAAAAAAAAAATAAAAATAAAAATAAAATAAAAATACTTTTTCAAATCTTCTTTTTTTTTTTTTTAATTTTTTTTTTAGAACGTTACTTATAAAAATAAATTTTTTTTTAAATATTTTTTTTTCCACTGCACTATTTAATACTATTTTTTATTTTTTTTTTTTTTAAAAAAAATAAAAAAAGTGTTTTGAATATCAAAAAAAAAAAAAAAATTTTTTTTTTTTTTCGTTTATTCAATTGAAATTCAATAATTCTCAAAAACTATTTTTATAAATTAAAATAGAAATCATATAATTAAAATAAAATAAGATAAAATAAAGTAAGATAATATAAAATAAAATAAAGTAAAATTAAAAACAGAATATGGAAACACAATATTTAATATACGCAGGTTTAGGATGTTTACTTTTTATTGTAATATTATTATTATTACTTGCCTGTCACCATAGAACTAATAAATATGAATTAGAACGTAAACCTTCGGAATCATTATTTTCTACAAAAAGAGGGATTAATACGAGTGGACTTTTTGGAGTAGAAAGTAATAATAAGGATAGTGAAGAGCTCAGTGATAAAGATATACAAATTATTGATGGTGATAATATTATAGAATTTGAAAAAAGTTTGGAAAATTATAGAGATATTGAAAATGATCCTGATAAAGCATTTATAGCGAATTTATGTGAAAGAATGGAATATGATTTGAAAGAAAAAATAAAGCAGGGTCATTGTGTATGTTTTAAAGTTCCTTTACGTACTAAAGTGATAAGAGATCATGGCCCTTCAATAGAAAATTCTGATGAATTAAGTTTAAAAGTAGATGATGGTATGTATAAAAGGATTATATCACCATTTTTTTTTTTTTATACAAAAATAAGAATAAATATATATAAATATATATATATATATATTTATTATTGTATATAATATTAAAAAAAATAATAAATAAATACGAATAAAAAGAATATAAAATTAATTTTTTTTTTTTCTTACAAAAATTGATATATTATGAAACCTTCATTAACAATATTAATAAATTTCTTTTTCTATACAAATAATATATTGTAAAATATCACAATCTCTATCTATATTTATTTATATCCATTTATATATTTATATATATATATATATTAGTTGTTTTATTAACAAAAATATTTGATGATGGATGGGCTTTTGGCTCAAGAGCTAAAGGCAGATTACGGGAAGGAGCTTTTCCAATTTGTTGCTTAGAAAATCGATATGATTTATTCAGACTCTTACCAAAAAGAGAAAATTATGATAACTTCTTTAATATTGATCGGTATTCCTCTATTCGTTTATGTAAAAGTAAGGATTAACCCATATTAATTACAATTTATATTTGAAAAAAAAAATATATATATATATATATATATTTTAAAAAATAAAAAATAAAAAAAAATTACAATAAATAATTATGTATATATATTTTATTATTATTATTATTATTATTATTATTATTATTATTATTTTTATTTATTTATTTTGTAAATTAATTAATTATTTATTAATTTACTTATTAATTTTTTTTTTTAATATTATTATTTATTTATTCCTTTATAACACATATACATATATATATAAATATATATATACTCTTTTTTTTTTTTTTTTTTTTTTTTTTTTACTCAAATTAGACAATTTATATCAATATTATTATCATCCTGTAATAAGTTCTATGAAATCTTATAATAATAATAGTAGTAAAAGTAAAGCAACAATATTAGATATAGCACCGATTGAAAAGGAAAATGATATTAGTAATTATGGATTTGATATCTTAAATGAAACCAACAATCGTAAAGGAATCAATAATAATTTCAGTGCAATTAATAGTGAACGAACAATAAGATTACCAGATTTATCAAAACGCCCACTGTCCTATGAAGAAAAAGTGCTATCCTTGAAGAGAAGTTTAGAAAGAAGACAAAGAAGTATGCGAGATTCTAATAAAACCATTAACGAATCAGACAATAATGTTAATGTTAATAATAATAGTAGTAACGATAATGATCATAGTAATCAAAAATCCCAAAATTAAAAAAATTATATATTTATGTTATATACATATATATATATATATATAAATTAACCAAAAAATAATAATTATAATAAATATATAAATTTATATAATAATTGAAATAGAATTAATGCAAATATTAATTTAATATAAATTTTAATTTAATTTAATATGTCATACCAATTTTCTTTTTTTTTTTTTTTTATTTTTAAATTTTCAAATAATAATAATTATTTTTATTAAAGATAATTATTATTATTACTTTTATATACGCTTCTTCATTAATGAAATAAAAAAAAAAAAAAAAAAAAAAAAAAAAAAAAAAAAAAAAAAAAAAAAAAAATTGATACTTTATATAGATAATTTAGTGAATAAATTTAGTAGATAATAAATAAGCCTGATATTATAATTTTATTTTTCTTTAAATATAATATATAAAACTTTTTCAATATATATTGTTTTTTTACAATATTTAATAGTCTATATATTGTTTATTTAGTAACTTAATTATTACTAAATCAAAAAGAAAAAAAATATATATATATGCTATAATCGTATTTTCAAATAATTTTAATTTTTTAGTTTATTTAGTTATTTAATTATTTAGTTATTTGGTTATTAAGTTATTTGGTTATTAATCTACTCTTTTTTTTTTTTTTTTTAAAAAAAAAAAAAAATATATCTATATATATTAATAAACACATATAAAATATATATAATATTAAAATATTAAATGTATATCCTTTTTTTGTTTTTTGTTTTTTGTTTTTATTTTTTGTTTTTATTTTTTGTTTTTTTTTTTTGTTTTTTGTTTATAAAGAAAAAAAATGAATTTTTTTATTTTAAAAAAAAAAAATAAAAAAAAAAGATATAATTATTTATGTAGTGAATCAAAAGATCAAAAGATCGTTTTTTTTTTTTTTTAAAAAAAAAAAAAAATTATTTATTTATTTATTTATTTTGCTTTTTTTTATTTATTATTTATTTATTATTTATTTATTTATTTTGCTTTTTTTCATTTATTATTTATTTATTATTTATTTATTATTTATTTATTTATTTTGCTTTTTTTCATTTATTATTTATTTATTATTTATTTATTTATTTTGCTTTTTTTCATTTATTATTTATTTATTATTTATTTATTTATTTTGCTTTTTTTTATTTATTATTTATTATTTATTTATTTATTTATTTTGCTTTTTTTTATTTATTATTTATTTATTATTTATTATTTATTTATTTATTTATTTATTTTAGAAAAAAAGGAAAAGAATATCCAATTTTAAAATTATAATATAAAAAAACTGTTATTTTTATATTTCTATATATAATAAAATAATCTATGGTATAAATATAATAAATATATAATTTATATATATATTTTATTTCATTATAATATTATATAGAATTTTAATCTAGCAAAAAAAAAATTAAAATAAAATAAAAATATGAAAAATTAATAAATATAATTGTCTATATAATAAATTTATATAATTTCTATAAATATAATTTAAGATTATTATGTTGAAATAATAAAATAAATAATAGAATAAATGACTATACTATTGTCTATATTTTAATTATTGTTATTATTGTTATTATTATTATTATTATTATTATTATTATTATTATTTTTTTTTTTTTTTTTTTATGATTATCATTATTATTTTAATTATTACTGAATTGAACTGGAAATCTAATATCTTTGTTTTCCATATATTGTTTATGAAAATTTTATTTATTTATTTATATAAATTTCTATTTAATTTAATTTAATTTATTTTATTTATTTATTTATTTTTTTTTTTAATTATTCATTTTAAATAACACTTCCTCTATTATTAATTTTAATAGTAATAAAATAAATATATAATATACATATAATCTAATATAATATAAATTATCAAAATATATGGTTTAATCCATTTATTTTTATTTATTTATTGTTTTATTTTGCTTTATTTTTTCCAATTTTGAAAATAATAGTAATATATAAAATTTTTTTTTTTATTTTTATTATTATTATTATTATTATTATTATTATTATTATTATTATTATTATTCCTGTTTTTTACTCTTGTTTTTTACTCTTGTTTATTGTTTCTTTTTTTTATTAATTTTTTTCTTAATTTTATTATTATAATTATTATTATTATTATTATTTATTATTATTATTATTATTTATTATTATTATTATTATTATTATTATTATTATTATTATTATTATTATTCCTGTTTTTTACTCTTGTTTATTGTTTCTTTTTTTTTTTTTTATTATTTTTTTTTTTAATTTTATTATTATTATTAACTTGACAAATTTATAGGAGTAGCTATTAAAATCTTTTCCAATTTACTACTATTATTAATTGCTCTTTGTATGGTATTAATAGATTTTGGTTTTTTATTTAGAGAATTTATAGAATCAGTACTATTATTATTGGAAGGAACGACAGGGGGTTGATGATATTGATAATAGCCGTTGGTACGAAATTGACTATAAACATAAGGATTAAATTGAACGTAATCCTCTATATTTTCAGAATAAAGATTTCTAATACTTTTTGTATTGAAAAGGAATGGAGTTTTAACTAACTTAATATTACAACCTTTAGTTAATTCCTTTTTATAATAATAAAAATCTGGTATTGATCCACGAATATAAAGTATTTTATTACCATCAACATTATATTCATTATGTAATAATTCTGCATCGATACGTTGACTGATCACTTGACTAACAAAATAAAATGCTACTCCCCAAGTAATAAATATGAATGATACTCCACTGGAATAACTTACAAATATATTTGTAAATAATTTTTTCCATTTCGACTCATATTCTTTTACATTTATATCGACAATATAAGAAAGAACAATATAGGCCACTATAGTCACTATAGCAAATCCAATAGATACTCTTAAAAGAAAAATAGAGTCACCTCCTCTATATTCAACTAATATATATATTTTTCGTAATTTTGTTTTATTTATATATAAATATATTAATATATTAATAATACAAATTTTTTTTAATTGATTATATTTAAATGAAATTTTCAAGTAAAATATCCATAGAATTATATAAAAATAAAATAAAGTTTAAAAAAAAATAATAATAATAAATATATAAAATAAAAAAAAAAAAAATTAAATATTAAATATAGAATATTATATAATATTTAAAATAAATAAATATATATTTAAATATTTTAATAAAGAAAAATACAAAATAACATATATATATATATATATATATATATATTTACCAAATTGAACTCTATGAAGTGGTATATCTCTTATATTTGTAAATTCAGCAATTTGTTTTCTTTTAAATTTTTTTTCAGTAACGTCATCTTGATTAGCCTCTCCACTCTCATTAGTATTTCCATTATTATTTTGAAATGTTGAGGATAATGTATTTTCTATATTCTCACCACCATTATTATTATTATTATTATTATTGTGATTATTAATACGACGTCGAAGAAAATTCATTTTTATTAATATTAATATTATTATTATTGCTGTTTTTTTTTTTTTTTTTTAGTATTAATGTTTTTTCTTTTTTCTTTTTTTTTTTTTTTTTTTTTTTTTTTTTTTTAATATTATTATTATTATTTTCGAAAAAGTTAAAAAATTATAATTCCAAACTCGACTTTTTTATTTTTTTTTTATTTATATAACAAAAATATTGTATATTCTAATAATTTTTTTTTTCCAAGTTGTTATATCGATATTATTAAGAAAATAATAATTCCTTTAATAAATAAATTATTAATTAAAGTAATAAAAAAAATTAACTCTAAATTATACTATCTTATAACATTCATAACTATTTAAAATTAAAAAAGAAAAAAAGAAAATAAAAAATTAAGATAATGTTTATCCTTAACTACTGTTAAAAAATGAATTAAATATATATAAAATAGTTTATATGATTATATATTATTCTATTTAAAAAATTTTTTTTTTTTAAATAAAAACAAATACTGATAATTATAATAATAATTATAATAATTTTAATATTTAATAAAATACAATAAAATAAAAAAAAATAAAACAAAACATTTAGATTTTTGTTTTTTAAACTTTAAAATTTTTATTTTTCATCCATATTATTAGATTATTAGAAATTAAATATATCTATTTTAAAACTTTATTTCCAAAAAAAAAAAAAAATTTTTTTTGTTTAAAATTTTATATACTTTTAAACCATGAAAAAAAAAATCATTAAATATTACTATTTCATATTTAGTTGTTAGTTTTTTTTTTTTTTTTTTTTTTTTTTTTTTTTTTGTTTGTTTTTTTGTTTTGTTTTGTTTTGTTTGCTATTAATTAGCTTTGTTGTTTAGTCATTTATCTAGTTATTTATTAATTTTTAATATTTATTTAATTATTTAATTATATACTAATTTGGCTATTTATTAATTAGTATATTAATTTATTTATATATATTTATTTATCTTTTTATCAATTTATTTATTTAATCAGTTTTGTTATTTTGTTAACTAATTATTGAATTATTGAATTAGTTATTTTGTTATTTATTTAGATAGTTAATAATAATTATTATTTTATTATTATTATTATTAGCATATAATTTTTTTTTTAAATATAAATAAAGATTTAAACTTACTTTAAAAATATGAAGTTAATTTTTTTTTTTTCTTTTTTCTTTAAATTATTAATAACAAAAAAAAAAAAAATAGAAAATTGAATAAAATTTTTTTTTTTTTTAGATTAAGCTACAAGTATAGATAATACATACACTTTAATATTTTATTAGTATTAAAAAATATAAATTTTTTTTTTTAGACTTTGAAAAAAATAGAAAAATAATAAAAATAAAATAAAAATAAAAAAAATAATATCAATATTCAATATTATTATAAATAACGATAATATTTTTATTAAATATGATGGACTATTTTATTATTAATTTATAGATTATATAGATATTGTTCAAATACTTTTTTTGTTTCTTTTTTTTTAATAATTACTATAATTATAAATTTTATATATTAATTTCTTCTATATTGTTTAAAATTAAAATAAATAGTATATAATATGAAAAAGAAAAAGTTTAAAAAAAAAAAATAATTATAAATAGTTAATATATATTAAAATATTATTTTCTATTTATTTTTTTATACTTGAGGTAATCATTAAATTCATTAATGTATTAAAAATAAAAAAAAAAAAAAATGATGTAAAAATATTTAAGTTATGATACAAAATGAAAAGAATAATAAAATTAAATACGATAATCTATGATGTAAATATAATATAAAAAAAAATTTTTTTTTTTTTTAAATTTATTTTTTCTTATGTTTCTTATCAATACTACTATTAGCTTGTAATTTTTTGGTTAAAGCTCTTGTAGATACTGGCTTAACCTTATTACGATTCTTATTCTTAACATTAGCATGTTCATAATAATGTTCACCAATTTTTCTTTTATTTGTGGTAACTCTAGGAGCTTTTTCTTGCTTCTTATATTTACTTTCACGAACCCTAACTTCAAATTCTTGATCCTTATCTTCTTCAACAAATCCAACCTTTTTTATCTTTCTTCTCTTTACTTTCTTGGCATCTTCTTGTGGTTCCTCCTCTTCTTGTTCTTGTTCTTGTTCCTGTTCAGCTTCATCTTCATCTTCTTCTCCTTCAATAACTGGAGCATGAACTTCAATTTCTTCTTCACCAACAACGGTACCAAATACTTCATCCCAATCAGTAACATTTTCTTCTTTCTTTTTATCTTTATCTTTATCTTCTTCTTCCTCTTCATCTTCAGAAATAGCATTAACTTCCTCTTCTTCTTGTTGTTCAACAGTCTTTGGTTGATCAGCTAATTCATCTTCTTCAGTAGCATCTTCACCCTTTAAATCCTTTGCAGTAAAGTTAGCAGCAACTGGAATCTTACTAAAGATTTGTTCAATTGTATTTTTAGATTCCTTTAATTTATCTTCTTCTACTTCTGGTGGTGGAACAAAGAATGGAATTTGACCTCTTAACCAATCATTTAAAATCATTTTAGAAATAATATGTAAATCAGCTTCACCACCCTTCAATAATTTACCATATTTCTTAGCAACTTTTTCTAAAAATTCAATGTGATCATCCCAATTATCACATTCAACTTCATAAGTTCTTTGAAGATATTCTTTCTTTACTCTTTTCATTAAAGCGGGTATATGATCTTCTGGATTTTTAATATTTTCAACACGAACTACACCTTTAAGTATAATATCACTATCAGTATCTTCTGGTGATGGGTATACAATTCCAGGACAATCAATTAAGTAAATTCTCTTCATTAAAGTAATATATTGCCAAATTTTAGTTTCACCAGGAACAGGAGCTACATTACAAACCTTCTTCTTTCTTAAGGTATTAATAATGGAAGATTTTCCAGTATTTGGATAACCAATAAATCCTACACTAATTTGTTTCTTATCAGAATGTAATTTACTAAATTGTCTTAAAAGTTGAATAAGAGAACCTTTACCAAAAGAATTATTAATACTAGCATGGAAAGCTAAAGTTGGATGATCTTGTGAAAGAATTCTTACCCATTTTGCCTATTTTTTATTATTATTATTATTAAAGAAAAAAAATTAAAAAAAAAAATTAATATATTATCATTTTTATTATTTATAATTAAATGAAATAATTTAGAAAAAATAATAATAATTTTTTGTTATAAAATGTTTGCTTCAAATACTAAGAAATATATCACTGCCTAAGTATCAAATATAATAATTTAATAAGACAATATTTCAACTCTCACGAAGCTTGATATTCAATTTAGAAAAACTCAAAACGAGTTTATATTCAGATTAGAATATCTTATTTTTCCATTTTTGTAACACATAATATTTATGGTTCATCGAAATAAATTCCAAATATTTTTTTATTCCCAAAAAGGAACAAAAAAAAATTTAAAATTACTTCATAGATGAAAAATATTATACTGACTTAAAAATGGGTTTATTTTTTATTTTTTTTTTTAATCATTTTTAAAAAAAAATAAAAATTTAAATTAATTAAAATAAATAAATAAAATTAAAAACTTACTGTAACCCAAGTTGGAACTAAATCACATTTATTTAAAACAAAAATTAAATGTTTATGTTTTGCTTCTTTTTCTAAATAGACTTCAACATTTTTACAACGAGTACCTAAAGGATCTCTAGCATCTAATACATGTATAACTACATCAGAAGAATCAATAACTTTATAAAGTTCATTCCAAATTCTTTTAGATTGACCCTTTAAGAAAATTGGATCTCTTGCTTCTTCAATGGAATCTAATTGTTTTTTAGCTAATAAATGAGGATCTTTATTCATATCATAAGTAACAAGAGAATTATCAGCATGAGAAGCTAATTCTTCAATACTTCCATAACTTAACTTTGCTCTCTTTCTTTGAGCCTTTGGACCAAAAGTATCAGTAAAAGTTTCAGTTTCTAACATATGCATTCTATTATTTTTTTGTTGATCATAGATCAAACTAAGTGGTAATTTATTTTGATTTAAAATGAATTGATATGGATCTTTAGTTTTTTCTGCCATAGCTGTACGAAAAGCTTCCAAATTCTTTTGAGAAATAGTTCTAGTATTTTCAAACCATTTTCTATTTGGAGCTACTCTAGCCATAGTACCAGAAGGTAATTTGGATTGAAAAGCAGCCTCCTTTATAATATTTCCATCTCTATCTCTCTTTGCTTTACCACTGGTAAGCATATTTAATCTTTTTACCTTCTTAGCATCTCTATAAAAGTTAACACCTTTAACTTTTGTAATATTTGAAATTGATGGTCCTGTTGATGCCTTTTTACTGGCAGCAACCTTTTCTTTTTTATTAACACCCATTGGTTTATATATATATTAAATTATTAAATTAAATAAAAGTAAAGTAATAGATAATAATATATTTAAAAGATAATACTAGTATAGGTAATGAAGTTGAAAATAACAATTTTATAATAAATTAATAAATAAATTAAAATAATAGATTTCTATTTCCCGTTCTTTTTTTTTTTTTTGTTTTTTGGTAATAATAATTTTAAAATTTTAATTTTCTTTTTTTATAAATATTAAAACTATTTTCTATTAATGAAGAAAAATAAAATAAAATTATTACTTTCGTTTTAAAAAAAAATTTTTTTTAAAATTTTTTTTTCTATTTTATTTTATAAAAAAAAAAAAAAAAAAAAAAAAAAAAAAAAAAAAAAAAAAATTCAAATTTATCCAATCAACTCACTATTAAAATTTTATTGGATCTTATAAAACTTAAAATTTAAATTTTTTTTTTTTTTAAAAAAATCAAAATTTTATAATTAAAAAAAAAAAAAAAAAATTATAAAAAATTATAAAAATAAAATTATAAAAATAAAATTTGAGCCAATAATCTTTAAGAATCATACTTTACTAATTAAATTTATAATTATTTAAATTTCTATCTAATTAATAATTATTAAATTATTAATTAAGTCAAAGTTATTTAATAATTAATAATTATTCGAATTTTTTCATTTTTTTATTTAAAGAAGTGATACTTTTCTAACAAAACAAATATTTCTATATTTCTATATTTCTATATATTTCTATATTTTTATATATCAATATTTCTATATTTCAATAATTTTTATATTTTGTATTTCTATATTTCAATAATTTTTTTATTTTATATTTCTATATATTTCAATAATTTTTTTATTTTATATTTTACATTTCTATATTTTTATATTTCTATATTTTTATATTTTATATTTTTTTATATTTTCTTATTATTTTATTATTTTATGTTTTATTTTATTTTATATTTTTATATTTTATATCAAATATTTATTTTAAATTATATTATAACTTATTTAAATAATAAAATGGTTTTAATTGAATTTTTTTAAAGATAAAAACAAAAAACAAAAAAAAATATTAAAATCTTTTAATTAGATATACAAATAAAGCATAGAAATCATTTACTTATTGATCATTAATAATGAAATAATAAATAATATATAAATATCTATTTTCTATTTTCAATAAAAACATTTTAAATTTACTATATTTATATTATTTATTATTTATTAGTTATTAGTTATTATTTATTATTTATTATTTATTATTTATTATTTATTATTTATTATTAAATTATTTATTATTTATTATTTATTATTTATTATTTATTATTTATTATTTATTATTCAATTATTTACTATTTAATTATTATTCAATTATTTATTATTTATTATTTATTATTTATTATTTATTATTTATTATTTATTATTTATTATTTATTATTTATTATTTATTATTTATTATTTAATTATTATTTATTATTTATTATTTATTATTCAATTATTTATTATTTATTATTTATTATTTATTATTTATTATTTATTATTTATTATTTACTATTTATTATTTATTATTTATTATTCAATTATTTATTATTTATTATTTATTAGTTATTATTTATTATTTATTATTTATTATTTTATTATTTATTATTTATTATTTATTATTTATTATTTATTATTTATTATTTATTATTTATTATTTATTATTTATTTATTATTATTTATTATTTATTATTTATTATTCAATTATTTATTATTTATTATTTATTATTTATTATTTATTATTTATTATTTATTATTTATTATTTACTATTTATTATTTATTATTTATTATTTATTATTCAATTATTTACTATTTAATTATTATTATTCAATTATTTATTATTTATTATTTATTATTTATTATTTATTATTTATTATTTATTATTTATTATTTATTATTTATTATTTATTATTTAATTATTATTTATTATTTATTATTTATTATTCAATTATTTATTATTTATTATTTATTATTTATTATTTATTATTTATTATTTATTATTTATTATTTACTATTTATTATTTATTATTTATTATTTATTATTTATTATTTATTATTTATTATTTATTATTTATTATTTATTATTTATTATTTATTATTTATTATTTATTATTTATTTATTATTATTTATTATTTATTATTTATTATTTATTTATTTATTATTTATTATGATTAACTAATTATTAATTAGTTTTTTTAATCTGTCATTTTATTAATTTTTTTTCTTTATTTTTATTTTTTTTTTTTTTAATTTTTCCTAATAGTATTAACTAATAATTACTAAAAATTGATAAATAACTATTTCATCATATATGTTAATTCTTAACAACTAATCTTTTTTTTTTTTTCTTTTTTTTAATTTAATAAAAAAAAATTTTTTTGTTTTTTTATTGATACATTTTAATACGTAATGTATATGTATGTATTAATACATCTCAACAAAAACATTTAAGGTTAGAAAAATGGTTTATTTCAAATTTATTAAAAGGATGATATACTATTAATTATTAATTATTAATAGATAATAATTAATAGAATTAAATGTTTAAGGAAGAATGTTAGAAAAAATTAGTATATTTGTAGTTTACAATTTAATTAACGTCTTAATTAATACTTTTAAAAGTATTAGTGAATATATGAAACATTGAAATTTTAAATAATTCATAATTTAAAAATTGATAGTTAAATAAATAAATAAATAAATAAATAAATAAATAAATAAATAAATAAATAAATAAATAAATAAATAAATTAATAATATATAATATATTACTTGAAATATTTTTACTAAACTTATTTTTTTTTTTTTTTTTTTTTTTCAGTTATCCGTAGTAGTACAACCTAAATTTTCCTCAGCTAACGAATCAGATTCGAATTATAATTTTTTTTTTTTTTTTTTTAGGTACAATGAAATATAAAGATTCAATTTACAATTTGATTTATTCATTTTATCTAAAAATAATTCAATGAAATAATTTTCTGTTACCATAGATTTTTTCATTTTAAACAAGAGGAAAAACACTTTTCACAATTGAAATATTGTTACTATTTTATATTTGTTATCTCATTATTTAAGGATAATCATTATTCATATCTAAACTCTTATAGTTACTGTTATTACATTTATTACTATTATAATTTTTTTAATAAAATACTGATTCAAATTATATTCAATATTTTTCTTTTTATATGAAAAAAATTTGTGTTTTCTGTTTTATTTAGTGTATTATTATTTTTTTTTTTTTAATTTTTTTTTTCCACTATTACTATCACAATTGTTTGTATCATAATTTTATTTGTTTAATATTGTTTATTATTTTATATTAAAAGTGTTGATTGTTATAATTTATTACCGTTTAATGTAGTATCGATTTCACATCTTGATTATAGCCTTCAAGATTACTGCGCTGAACCTTATTTTTATCCTTATTTTTTTTTTCTTTAGAGATATAGGATATTTCTTCATCTTTTTACTTATTTTTTTTTTTTTTTTGGGAATAAAAATTCTACGATTTCTAATTTATTTCTTCATATCTTTTAATATTTTATCAGCAACGTCTGAAATACTGTACTTTTTTTTCTAGAAGTTTATTTGTTTCTTTGGTAACTCTTTGAATAGATAGTTTTTACTTTTCCCTGTTACTAAGATTACTATATATATATATATATATTTTTAGCTTTTTGTGTCATGTCTAAAAATTTCTCTATAATTTCCAAGGTTTCTTTATCACTTTCAGCCACCATGTTTTCTAACCTTCTGATGAGCTTCGGTACTTCATTGATTTCTTCTTCATAATATTTAATAAACTATTATATATTATTTACTAATATACTAATTTACTAATATGCTAATTTAATAATTACTAAATTATAAAAGAAATATTTAAATAACTAATTCCCTAATTTCTAATGTGTTTCTTATTTATGATTTATGTATGTGTGTATTCAAGTGTCGTTAACCTTGAATATTCAAGTTATAATTAAATTACTAAATTACTAAAGTACTAAACTATTGAATTACTAAATTACCTAATTAACAAATTTTTGTACAAGTTCATAAAGTCAATTGAGACTCTTAATCTTTTGAAAATTTCAATGTTTTTGTTTATTTACTAATTTTATTTTTTTAATAATACATAATTTAGTGATATTTATTCATATAAAATGCATTTAATGTTCAATACATTCATTATATGTTTTCATAATAATTATATAAAAGAGGCTTATAGAGAATAAAAAAAAAAATTTTTTTAAAACTATATTATTTGTTATTACAAACTATATAAACTATTTATTTATGATATACTTTTTTAATATTTAAAATTATAGTAAAAGTTGTAATAAAGTAAAAATATTAATTAAAATGTTCATTAAATTGTAAACTTAAAAATACTAAATTTTCAAATATAAATGAAATTATTTAGTTTAAATATTAATAGATATTCTGTTAAGTCAATAGAAATATTTTCCAATTTATATATATATATATATAAAAAATATATCTATTGACTATATATATATATTATTCCTTAATTATTATCTTTTTTTTTTATATTTTTAGTTTATACTTGAAAAAGTAAATTAAGATGACGATGATTATATTGAATGTATCTACCATAAATATATTATATAAATTGGCTAATTGATTTGGTAACCCTAAAATTTAACTATCAAAAAAAAAAAAAAAAAAAAAAAATTTTTTTTGTCGAAAATTAACTTGTTTTATTGAGATTAACTATAAAAGAAATAATAATTTTCTTTGTATATATATATATATATATCTTCTTAAGCAAGATTCTTTGAAACAATAAGCAGAAATGAAAAAAAAATTCTAAAGCATTTTCTATGTGTATATTTTATATAAATCTTTTTTTTTTTTTTTATATTTTTCCTTTTTTTTTTAAAAAAAAAATTAATGATTTATGATTTTCATTAATTTTTTAATTATGAATAACAAAGTATATTGTCTGCTAGATGGCCTTACTAAGTGTTCAGCTTTGGCACTCTGACATGCATTTTATAACTGAGAAATTTTACAGGTATGCTTTATGCTTTTCCTCATAGTGCTTCTCCAATTTCTAACTTCCTTTTAAAGCGAGGCAAGGTAAGGTCAGTTTAACTAATTCATTGAGATATGTATTAGCTTCCTTGTCATATTGCATGAATGTCAGAAAGATTACTAAAAAAAAAAAAAAAAAAAAAAAAAAAAATTAGTAGAATGTATCTACATCACTTAAGTAGAATATATATCTACATGGACACGTACCTAAATGTTAGTAATTTCCCTCATACAATATATTAAATTGACAGTACTTGTACAACCCCTCTCAGACTCACAGGTAGGGATAGTATCTTGTTGATATTACTTTGGTTATTTAGAATAAATAATAATAATAATAATAATAATATATAAGGAGGAAATTAGGAAATTACTATAGGAAGCAAAGCATCATGAATTAGAAAATCTCTTCATTATATAGTTTTCCCAACAGTACTTTTATTTTTTTTATGATGAACTTCAAACATTTTAATGGTAATTTATAAATATATTTTGTATAAATTTATGTTTATAATTTTTTTTTTTTTTTTTGTCGAAGTCCAATTTTATCATTGACCAATATCAAAATATCAAAATATTATTTATTAAATTAACTTTATTTGTAATATAATTTGAAATGAAATAGAAAAACAAGAATAGTTATCCATTCCATAATATTTAAGATAAAATTTAACCGTCATAACTGAGCAAAGAACTATATAAATATATATTTATAATATAAATTCCATCTATATCAGTTTTTTATAATAAAGAAAAAAAATAATAAACTAAAATTAAATAAAAAAAAAGTAAAAAATTTGTGGATAAAAAGATATATAATTAATTATTAATAATAATAATTATTATATTTTTAATAATTATATAAAATTTAATTATTTAATAAATAAATAAATAAATAAATAAATAAATAAATAAATAAATAAATAAATAAATAAATAAATAAATAAATAAATAAATAAAATGAATGAAGTAAAAAAAAAAAAATTATTTTATTCTATTTTATTAAATTTTTTTATTTTTTTTTTTTTTTATTTTTATTTTTTATTTTTTTATTTTTAATTCCAGTTTAATAATTTTTAAATTAAAAATTTCAAAATTAAAAAAGAAATTAAAAAATAAAAATAAAAATAAAAATAAAAAATACTATTAATAATTAAAAAATATTAATAAAAAGAAATAGTTAAACTAAAATAATATCTGTGAAATAGCGGTTTTTTTTTTTAAAAAAAAAAAAAAAAAAAAAAAAAAAAAAAATGAAAAGTAGTAATAAGAATTTAAAAAGGAAACTAGATTTTGTCAGTAGTGAAAAAAGTCAAAGTACAGAAAAAAAAAAGGAAGATAATAATAATAAAAATGATAAAAATGATAAGCAAAAAAAAGATGATACAGATAATTTAATATTTGATTTATACTCAGTTTCAGGGAAAAAAAGAAGAGTGAATCTTAGCAAACCATTTTTTGGAGGATGTAACAATGTTGATATGTATAGAAAAATAAGTAGAATTGGTGAAGGAACTTATGGAATTGGTAAAATATTTATATTAATAATTAATAATTTATAATCAATAAAATTAAATTAAATTAAATATTAATTATTTTATTTATTTATTTATTTATTTATTTATTTATTGTTTAAATGAAAATGAAAATTATTATATTATTATATACTATATCAATTTAAAATAAAAATTACATTTCAAATTGAAATGCAATTTACTTGTATAAAATAATAATAATAATAATAAATAAATAAATTAATAAATAAATAAATAAAAAATATAAATTAATTTTATTAATAATAATCTTGTTATTATTTCATTATATATTGTTATTATATATTCCTATTATATATTATTATAATATTATATATTTTTATTATCATTTATTATTATTTATTTTCATAATAATTGAACCACTAAAAAAAAAAAAAAAAAAAAAAAAAAATAGTATATAGTGCAAAAAATAAAGAAACCAATGAAATAGTAGCGTTAAAAAAGATACGAATGGAAAAAGAAAAGGATGGACTTCCCATTTCAAGTTTAAGAGAAATAGCACTATTAAAAAGTTTACAACATGAAAATATAATAAATGTCAAAGATGTTGTTGTTGGAGGAGCTGGACTTCATAATATATTTATTGTCATGGAATATTGTAAACAAGTTAGTTTGAAAATTCGAATTTTTATATATATATATGTATAAAAAATAACTAATCTTGAAAATCTTATATATATATTTGAAATATATAATATAATATTAATATTAATATTAATATAATAAAATATAATATCAAGGATTTAGCATATATGATGGATAATACAAAATCTCATTTTACATTTTCTGAAGGTAATTTTTATTAAAAATCATAAAAAAAAATAAAAAAAAAAAAAAAAAAACATAAAAATAATAAAATCGCCCTATAAATAAATTAAAAATAAATAAATAAATAAATAAAATAGATAAAATGGAATGAAATAAACGAATTATAATTTATATAATACTTTTTATTTGAATATTAGTTTTAATGTTACATATATATATATATATATTTATGTTTTTGTCAATTTCAAATAAAAAAAATAATAATAATATTATTATTGTTATTTTTATTTAGTAAAATGTATCATGTTACAGTTACTCAGAGGAATACAATATCTTCATAAACATTTTATTATACATAGGTATATACAACAATAGCAACAATATATATATATATATATAATAATAATAATAAGACAATAATAATAATAATAATATAATAAGAGTAATAAAAATAAAAGTAAAAATAAAAATTAAAGAATTTTGATTATTTAATATAATTTATTAATATGTATAATAAATAAAAGAGATCTAAAGTTATCTAATTTATTAATAACATCCAAAGGAATATTAAAAATTGGTAAGTTATATACAATATATTTTTTTATAGATATTTAATTATAAATAATTATATATATAATATATATAAATTATTAAATAAATATATATAATCAATCACACCAACACCACCTATTATTTATTATTTTATTATTTATATTATTTATATTATTTATATTATTTATATTATTTTTATTATTTATATTATTTATATTATTTATATTATTTTTATTATTTATATTATTTATATTATATATATATATATATATAATTTATTTATTTATTTTTATTTCTATTTTTATTTTTATTTTTCGTTAATACTTCTCATTAATTTTTATTATTAAAGCTGATTTTGGGTTAGCAAAAACTTGTGGTGATCCACCTTGCCCAATGACCCCAAATGTTGTCACCCTGTGGTATCGTTCACCCGAACTCCTACTAGGAGAAAAAAATTATTCCTTTGCAGTGGATATGTGGTAACGTATTAAATTAATATATATATATATATATATATACAAATTAAAAATAATAATATTATAATATTAATTTCTCACCTCATCTTTTTATATATATCTATAAATATTAATTTATATTATTATTATTATTATTATTACAATTATTTTATTATTATATTATACCTTTACATTTCTATACATTTTTTATATATTATTATTATCTTTTATTATGTTTATATTATATATATATATTATTTTATAAAATAATAATATTGTCATAAAAAAAAAAAAAAAAAAAAAAAAAAAAAAAAAAAATCAAACATTAAACGACAATCATAAATCCTATATTATATATTATATATTATATTGTATATTGTATATTGTATATTATAAATTATTATTATTTTATTTTATTTTATTTTATTTTATTTTTTATTATTATTATTATTATTATTATTTTATTCTATATTTTTTTATTTTTATTATTGTTATTATTATTATCATAATCACTATAAATAAATAATTAAATATTTATTTATTTATTTATTTAATAAAAAATTAAAACTTTTTTTTTTTTATTTTTTTTTTATTTTTATTTTTTATTTTTTTTTCTTTTCTTAGGTCTGTAGGTTGTATTTTTGGTGAATTATTAAAGCATCGACCGATCATGCCAGGAAATACGGAGATGAATCAATTACAAAAAATTTTTGAACTTTTAGGCGTACCGAATCCAAAGATTTGGAGTGGATTTGATCGATTACCACTGGCCAGAAATGTTCGCTTTCCTTCCACTCAAAAATATAATCAACTGAAGGTGGAATTCCCACATGTTTCCGATAATGTCATTGATTTATTGAACGGTCTACTGACGTATGATCCACAGAAACGATTTACGGTGAATCAAGCCATACATCATAAATATTTTAAGGAGAGTCCCTGGCCTAAATCTCCTGAACAATTTATGGAAGATCATAGTCATCCTCCTCATCCTCATCATTCATCCTCTTCAGCTACGGTCACTGCGACGACCTCATCTACCTATAATAAAAGGTAATAAAAAATAAAATTAAAAAATTAAAAAAAAAAATAAAAAAAATAAAAAAATAAAAAAAATAAAAAATAAATATATAAAAAAAAATTGAATAAATAAAAAAAATAAATAAAAAACATATATATATAATGATATAATAAATAAATAAATAAATAAATAAATACTAAATATATATATATATATAATTATATAATAAATAAATACTAAATATATATATATATAATAAATAAATATAAAAAAAAAAAAAAAAGACTCTTTCATCAAGAAGAATATTTCCATCGACAACAACAACAACTTGAGCCATCCCCACAACATCAACAACAAAATCAACAAAAATTAAAAGAAATGGAAGGACAACAACAATACTATATGAGTGATACGATGATTGCTGCTCCACCTCATCAAGTATTTAAATTAGATTGAAAAAAAAAAAAAAAAAAAAAATAATTGAAAAAAAGAAAAAAAAAAAAAAAAAAAAAAAAATATATATATATATATATATATATATATATATTAAATAAATAATTATTTTTATTCTCTTTCAAAAATACTATTTTTTTTTTTTTTTTTTTTTTTTTTTTTTTTTTTTTTCAATATTTTATATTTTATACTATACCAATACTTTTATGATTATCATCGACCTCAACATCATCAACAACATTAACAACATCTATATAATATAAATTATAATATAAATTATTAAAAATTTTTTTTTTTCTTATTTTTTTTCTTATTTTTTAAATTTAATATATATATTAGATATATATTTTTTTATTTTATCTTTTTATTTTTTATTTTATCTTTTTCATCTTTTATATTTTTATTTTTATTTTATTAAATCTATAATAATAATAATAATACCAAAATAGAAAAGAAAAAAAAAAAAAAAATTTTTTTTTTATTTTTATATATATGATTTTTCAATATACCCAATTTTTTTATTTTCTATGAATGAAAGAGTATTTAAAAAAAAATGATAAATAAATAAATAAATAAATAAATATTAAAAAAATAATAAATAAATAAATAAATAAATAAATAATAAAAAAGTAAAATAATAATAATAATAATAATAATAATAATAATAATAATAATAATAATAATAATTATTATTATTATTATTATTATTATTATTATTATTATTATTATTATTATTATTATTATTATTATTATTATTATTATTATTATTATTATTATTATTATTATTATTATTATTATTATTATTATTATTATTATTATTATTATTATTATTATTATTATTATTATTATTATTATTATTATTATTATTATTATTATTATTATTATTATTATTATTAGGATTGTTAGGATTGTTAAGGATTGTTAAGGATTGTTAGGATTTGTGGTTGGTATGAAGGGTTGGTTGGTGTGATTTATGACAATGGTTAGTGGTTAGAATAAAGTAGTTTGACAGAAGAAAGTTATATATATATATAAAAAAAAAAAGGAAATGTCAATGTCATTATGTTTTTCCCCTTACTAACTACATAAACCTTTTTCCCCACTCATGAAATCCATAAATCTCCAACATTTAAATATAATAAAAAAAAAAAATAAAAAAAAAAATTAAAAAAAAAAAAATATAAATAATCTTTCATTTCATTAAGACCTTCTTTTTTTTTTTTTTTTTTTTTTAGAGTTTATTTTTCGTTTATAGTTTTATTTATTTTTTTTTTTTTATAATTTTTTTTTTCTTAATATTATTTACTTATTCTTTAATTTTTTTTTAGTTTTTAACTTTTTTTTTTTTTTTTTTTTTTTTTTTTTTTTTTTTTTTTTTTTTTGCTTTTTGCTTTTGTTTTTCTCTTTCGGTTTAATTTTTTATTTTTTTTTTTTTTTATTTAACTATATAAAAAAATAAAAATGACTTACTTAGTAATCATCTTAAACTATAAACTTTTTTTTTTTTTTTTTTTTTTTTTTATTATTTATTTTATTATATATATATTTAATATTATATTTATATTTATATTTATATTTATATTTATATTTATATATTTATATATTGATTATTATTATTATATAATTACATAATTATATAATAACTATTTTTTTTTTATTTACAATTTATATATATATTTAAATTACTTTTCTTTTCTTCTCTTTTTTTTACTTCTTTTTTTTTTTTTTTTTTTTTTTTTTTTTTTTTGTTATTTTTTATTATTTGTTCTATTATTATTTTTTTTTTTATTTTATTTTATTATTTTTTTTTTTTTTTTTTTTTTTTTTTTTATATTTAAAATTTCAATATAAGAATTTTTTTTTTCTCCTATTATTTAATGACTTGGTATCATGAATTCTTTTCTTTTTCTTTCTCTTATATTAATACAAAAAAAAAAAAAAAATAAAAATAAAAAATATATATTTTTATAACAAAATAAAAAAAAAAAAAAAAAGAAAAAAAGAAAAAAAAGAAAAAAAAGAAAAAGAAATTATAATAACATTTTTCTTTTTTTCTTTCTTTTTTTCTTTCTTTTTTTTTTTTTTTCTTTTTTTTTTTTTTTTTTTAAAAAAAAATTTATATATATATTATTTTCTAATTAATATATATATAACTATATATATAATTAATATTAATTTTTATGATAGTAGTATATATGTATAAAATTTAAAATATAAAATATAAAATATGATGATAAATGTTTTGTATAGGTTGTATTTATGATTTTAACACGGTAATAAAAGTATAATAATGTATGACGAAAAAAAAAATAAAAAAAAGAAAAAAAGTAAAAAGAAAAATTATAAAATAAAAGAAAAAGAAAAATTAAAATATAATCCAACTTTATAAAGAAAAAGAAATAGAGAATTAAAAAAAAAATAAAAAAAATAAAAAAAAATTTTTTTTTATATCTCTTTTCTTATTCATTCTCCTTAAATTAATTTCTTTATTAATATACATTAATTAATATATTAATGTATATTATATTTATTATTACTATCTTTTTTTCTTTATCTTCTTCCTTAATTTGAATAATTTAATCTTTTCTTACTCATGTATAAATTAATACTATCATTATTATTATTAATTCGATTACTGATACAACTTTTAGTGCTTCTTATACTTCTTGTGGAAGTAGTTGTCTTATTACTACCATAAATATCATTTAAATTATGATTAAAATATAATGTAGTATGACTGTCTTGACTATTAGTTATATTATTAGTATTAACAGTACAATAGGAGTTATTTGTACCATTACCAGTAGTAGGATAAGGATTTCTTTCATAATATTCCTCAATATCCGAATTGATTACTTCATTTTGTTCTTGGAGATTATTACCATTGTTGTTGCTTCTGTTAGTAATAGGATGTAACGGATGCATTTCAAATAATTTTTTAAAACCATGTTGATTATTTCGAATATCCTCAAAACTTGGAACTCTTCTACGACGAGCAGTTTTATTTAAAGAATTTATACAATTACGATTATAATCTTTAATACTATAGATATTATTTGAAACATTACGATCATCTTCTTCACACTTTTGAATAATTTCAATAGTTTTCTTATATTCATTATAATTATTTTCCTTAATCATAGCACTTAATAAGGAAGGTTTAGTTATTTTACTTTTTAAAGTGTTAGTGGAAACTTTTCTAAATAAATCATTTTCTTTAGATTTATTTCTAATTATAGCTTCCTTTCTATCCTTTCCTTTCATTCCTTTTTGAAGATTTATGTTTTCATTATAATTTTCATCCTCTTCATCAGAATAATAATAATCATCTTCATCCTCTTCTTCATCATAATCATCTTTATTGTAAGCTAATGGTTTATTTTGACTTTGAACTTGAGCTTGAACTTGAACATGGTCATGAATTTGACCATGTGTTTGAACATGAGCTTGGGTTTGTTTTTGTCTTGCTTGAGCTTGGTTTTGGGCTTCAAGTTGAACTTCAGTTTGTACTTGACCATATCTTTGGGCTTGAGCTCTTGCTTGAGCTTGTGCTTGAGCTCGCATATATTGTATATATTTTCTATAATAAATTTGACAATTGGATAGTAATTCTTGTTGTTGTTGATTAAACCATTGTTGTAAATACATTTGATGTTGACAAACTTGTTCAGTATTGATGTTCATTTGTTGTTTTTGGTATTGTAATTGTTGTTGTTTTTGTATATACACTTGTTGAAGCATCAATAATTGTTGTTGATAATATTGTTCCAATGTTGGACAATTGGGTGGAATATTATAACTACGGATATGATCATGATCATTAGGATGAACAGTACTAGGATGATGAGGACGACTCTCCTCCATGTCAATATGAGCTTTAACATTAGCATTACTATTACTATTAGTGTTGATTGTAGTATTGTTTGTTGAATCATTGGTCATTACTTTTTCAGAATCTATTTCTGAATGGGGTATTTCATGCGATATTTCATGCGTTACATCATGATGTAGATCATGGTGTACTTCACGGGGTATTTCATTGGTGATTTTATTATTTGATTCTTCTCTTTCTTCTTCTTCTTCTTCTTCTACATCTACTTTTTCTTTTTTTATTTTCTTTTCTTTTTCAATTTCTTCTTCTTTTTCTTGTTTTAATTCACTTTCCTTATGAATTTCTACTGATTTTTCAGAATTTGTATAAGTAGAAGGTTTCGTTTGTGTTTGACGTAATACAGATGGTTTTACTAATGTTGCTGAAGAATACCTAACGGTTTCTTTTTTAATGATTTGACCGGTAGTATGATCTACGGAGGATATTATTGTTTGTTTTTGGTGATGAGGACGAAGGGAATTTAATTTATTAAAGCTAGTGTATTCTCTTTGAGGGGTAGATATAGAATTTAAAGAGGAAGATGTCAATTGTTCACCACATGCACATTTTTTTAATACTTCCACGGGCTCAATCAAAGAAAAATTGGAACAATTGGAGTCTACGGAATGTATTGGTGAACTCTCCATAGATTTTTTACAAATTTTATTATTTGAAAATAAATCCGAAGTATTATTCAAGTATTTTTTATACCATATTCTCCAAGATATATTTTCAAGTCTAAATCCATTTTTTATATCATCTTTACATTTTTTGAAAAGAACCCACATTCTTTATTGGTTTAAAAAATTTTCAATTTATAAATTAATTATAAATTGACATATGTACATATATGAATGGGTGGACGAATGTTATTAAATAACATTTATTATTAATATACATTTTTATAAATTAAAAATATATTTAAACAATAGAAATATTTAGTAATGTTGATACTATATAATATTATATAATTTAAATTGTACTTTTAACTTATATATATTAATAAATTTACCTTCTTATATCATTTTCATCTATAGTAGCGTCTTGAAAACTTTCAAGAGCCAAGGTTAAAACAGGTTGTTGATGTAATAATACAGGCATACCCAATGAATATATAAATCCAAAATAAAAATTAAAATAAAAAAAAAAATTGAATATCCTTTTTAATTATTCGTTTTGTTATCGGTTATCTTTTTTATTCCTTAATCGTTGGTTTTTTTTAAAGATTAAAAAAAAATATCAAAGTTTAATTTTTTATATTGCTTTTATTAATAAAAAAAAATTTTTTTTTCTTGTTACTGTGTCTTTAATATATTATATATATTATTTTTCTTTTATGCTTCTTTTTTTTTTTTTTTTCTTATTATTATTCTTATTGTTTCTTTAATACTATATATATATATTATTTTTCTTTTTTTCTTTTTTTTTTTTTTTTTTTTATTATTTTTATTTTTTTAATTGTTATTACTTGTTTTATTAAATTTTACTCATCATCTGTTAGGTTAATAATATATTAATAGATTTTGTTAGTTTCTTTTTTTTTTTATTTTTTTTATTTTTTGTTTTCTTATTGAATAAAATATAAATGACTTTTTATATTAAAAACATTATTAATTCAAAAAAAAAAAAAATATATTTATATATAATATAGTTTTATAATATTTTTTTATTTATTTGTTTATTCTTTTTTTTTTTTTTTCATTAAATTTTTATTTTATTTTATTTATTCTTTTTTTTTTATATAAAGATCGTTTTTCACAATATATTAATAATAATATAAAACAAAGATACTTTTTTATTTGTATATGTATATTGTTATGATTATTTTAAACTAATTATTAATAATAAAATGCTTTTTAAAAGTAAATGAAAAATGTCCTTGTTTTTTCTCTTCTTTTTCTTCTTTTTTTTTTTTTTATTTATATTTTAACTTTTTTAAATTACAATTGTATAAGATAAAGAATTAAAAAAAAAAAAAAAAAAAAAAAAAAAAGAAAAAAAAGACACTCTTAATTTAAATTTATCTATTCTTAATTAGCATTAAAATATTTCAAAGATTAAACTTTTATTTAATGAGAAGTTAATAATGCTTTAATAAAAAATCATAACGAAATATATTACAAAAATAAATTTTTTTTTTTTTTTGTTTAAAATATTAAAATGAGAAAAAAGAAAAAACGTAAAAATCAAATACAAAAATGTTCTTTTTATAGTCATTTTTAAATTTAAACTCATAAAAATTTATGCCATTTCCATTTTTCCACTTATTAAATTTTTATTTTATATATGAAAAAGAGGATGACCAAATTTAATATTTTAATATATCAGAGTCATATATTAAACTATACTGATAATTTTAATTCTATTAATAATTTTAATTAATAATAAATTTTTATAATGTTATTTTTTTTTTTTTTTTTTGTATTTTAATCAAGTTGGAATAATACTAATACTATGAATAATTAATTATAAATAATACATGATAAATAATTAAATTATCAATAAAGATAACACTGAATAATACTAAATCTAAATAATAACAATAATAATAATATTTAAATATGTATATATGAATAAATGAATAGTTAAAATAGATTAAGGAAAAAAATTAGGAAAGACTTTTTTTTTATTAATTTATTATTATTAATTATTATAATTTTTATTATTAATTATTATAATTATTATTATTAATTATTATAATTATTATTATTAATTATTATCATTTATTATTATTAGTATTATTATTAGTATTATTATTAGTATTAGTAGTAGTAGTAGTAGTAGTAGTATTATAATTATAATTAGTATAGCATTTATTCATTATTCATTATTCATTATTCACTATTATTTATAAAAAATGAAAATGAATGTTTTATGAAAAGTTATTAAACAAAGTTTATTAATTAATTATTAGAAATAAATATATTATTAAATTATATTGGTAAATATACTAATATATTTAACAATATAAAGAAAGTATTAAAAAAAGAAATTATTTTTTTTGCTTAAATTTTTAAAGAATGAGGTCATTTTACCTTAAATAAACTCTCTCTTTTATTACATTATACTGTAATATATAGTAGCATTTATTACATTACTTTTGTATACTTTTTATTCACTATTGATTATAATAAATAATTAATAACAATAATTCTAAATAACATATAATACATTATATAACAATATATTGTACACTATATATAATATATAGTAATTATATAAGTCTATATAATATTTTATATTATATTCTATATATATATATTATATTTATTTTTTATTTATTCTATATATTTTTATTATAATAATAATATTCAAACTTTTTTAATATTATAATTGATTTTGATACACTTTGAATAAATAAAAAAATGTATCCTATCCATTTATTAATAATATATTGCTATAAATGTATTCACCATATTATTTAATTTTTTTTTTAATTTTTTAATTTTTATGTTAAAAAGAAATGTAAAAAAAATAAAAAATAAAATAATATTAAATAATAATAGTAAATAATAATAATAATAATAATAATAATAATAATAATAATAATTGTTAAGAGTCATGAATTTGTGGTTTATAATTATGTCAATTTTATTAATATATTTTATGATAAAGAGTTACAAATATTAAATTATATTAATTTACATGCTTTTATATTAACATATTGTGGCTTATACATTACATTACATTACATACATTACATTTTAATACATTTAAACTCATATTTCACATATTCTAACAATAATAAATAATAATAATAATTATAATAAATAATACTAAATAATAATAATAATATTAAATAATAATAATAATAATAATAATTAATAATTATTATTATTATCTAGTGTATAGAGTATAAAAGAAATTAAAAAAAAAAAAAAAAAGACTTTAAATAAATAAAATGTTTATGACATTCTTTTTAATTAATGACATTATATTTATTACACCATTTATTATATATATTACACCATTTATTATTTATTAATTATTATGACTTAAATCTATCAATAAATCTTGTAATAGATCTTTAAAGCTATATTGAATAGACTTTTTTTATATAAAAGAAAAAAAAACTATAAATTTTTTTCATTTATTATTAATTATTATCGAGTTATCAATATTATTTATCTATTATATAGTAGTATTCATTTAATTATTATTAATTAATTTATTATTACTATTAGTTATTTATTCTTTTATTATTCTATAAAAGAAAAAATGAATGGTTAAGATGTCACCAGTTTGGTTAAGAATGATGAGGCAAATAAAATGAAAATAAAATGAAAGAAAAAAGAAAAAAAAAATAATTTTTTATTATTATTATTATTAATACTATTACTGAAAAAAATAGTTCATCCCTGAAATTCCATTATAAAATAAGAAAAAAATTAGGTTCATTGAAAGCTTTCTTTAAAAATACTAATAGTCTTGTTATTAATAAAAGGACTTTTCTCATTATATCTAATATATTTG
The DNA here is from genome assembly GCA_016946835.1 of Neocallimastix lanati (nom. inval.). Classification (NCBI taxonomy): domain Eukaryota; kingdom Fungi; phylum Neocallimastigomycota; class Neocallimastigomycetes; order Neocallimastigales; family Neocallimastigaceae; genus Neocallimastix; species Neocallimastix lanati (nom. inval.). The sequence continues at coordinate 721,797 of JACVTC010000005.1, read as the reverse complement.
ACTAATATATTTGAAATGTTCATATCTATCATTCAACATTAATAATTAGTTTAAATTCATTAAACATGTAAGAAAAATAATAAAGTAATTATTATTTATATAATAATTATAAATAATTATTTTGATATCATTTAAATATCATTTCTTAATATTTACAATGAAAGAATTTGTTAAATTTATAAAACTCAATTTATAATTAAAAATAAAATTATCAATAAAATTATTAACAATGGATGATAATAATAATGAATAATAATAATAATAATACATAATAATAATAATAATTAATAATAATAATACATAATAATAATAATAATGAATAATAATAATAATAATACATAATAATAATAATAATTAATACATAATAATAATAATAATAATAATAATAATAAATAATAAATAATAAATAATAAATAATAATAATAATAAGACATAATACATAAAACATAATAATAATAATAATAATGGTAATAAAAATTGACCATCATAGATAAGATTAGAATAAAGGAATAAAATTTAAAATAAGTGAATAAAGTAAATAAATTATTATAGTCAATAGATATTGAATAATATATTGAAATCAATGGTATCAATTATATTGCTAATATATTAAAATCAATGGTGTCAATATATAAATAATTAATTTTTTTTTAGACTGGTGGTCAATTAGGACCTCCAGTCTCTCTCCCTTAAACGTATCAGACTCTCATTGGATTCTTTTGTTATACCGTTTCCGCATCAACGTGGACCTCTCTCTAAGCAAGACTAATATGAAATGAATGATATTTCATTAAATAAATGAATGAAGTATAAAAAAAAAAAAAAAAAAGTGTTTTTGTGAAGTGAAAAAAAAAAAAAAATTAATATTAATATTAATATTAATATAAAATTTTCATTTCTATTTTTAATAATAAATAAAGTTAAATAGAAGATACAGAAATAGAAATAAAATGATTTGCTTTTGCTGTTCTCTTATTAAATTAAACTTATCATGTGTTGGGTTGTTATGAAATAAAATCATAAAATATTATATTATATAATAAATAATAAATAGTAAAAAAAAAAAAAAAAAAGTATTTATTATATAAAATAAATAAAAACTAATAAATAATAAATAAAAAAAGTATTTATTAATAATAAATATATAATAAATATTAATAATAAATAATATATAAAATATAAAAAAGGCGGTTTAAATGTTTAATATATTCATATATGTATATATTATAATATATTAATTTATATAATTTATACATAATATATAAAGTATATACTATGTAATGTTGAAAGATAAGATTAGTAAAAATAAAAGTCACAAAAGTTTAAAAAAAAAAAAATTTATATATATAGATAGATAGATATATTTAACATATTAAAATTTTTATATCATGAGTTTTTGGTCACACCAACATTTAAAATAAAAAAAAATTCAACTATATTAGATATAATTATGATATATGGGGTTATATATAATAATATATAATGATATATATATAAATGTAAAGATAAAAAACGATAAAAGAAATAAAAAATAAAATAAATTTTAAACTCTTTTTAAATGTGAATGTCATCCAATTAGAAAAAATTTAATTTAATCTAATTTAATTTAATTTAATTTAATTTAATTTAATTTAATTTAATTTAATTTAATTAATAAAAATTATTTAAAAATAAAATTAATTATAAAAATTATTTTTAAAAATTATTTATAAAAAATAAGAAAGGCATATTTAAAGGCATATTTAAAAGTGATGACTGATAATGATTGACGATGATAATTCTTTAAATATATATTATATTTAAAAGTATCATATTACTATAAAGTCAGTTAATGTCGTATCAAAACTGTTAATAATAATAATCATAATGATTGTTAACTTTTATAATAAATAAATATATACATAAAAAATTTATTTTCTTTCTACAAAGTGAAATTACAGTGCAATTAAGAATATTAACTAAAAAAATGTTATTCTTTTCTATGAAATGTTATTCCATATCTATAAGCAATACAATAATTGCAGAATAGTTTTTTTTTATTTATTAATACTGTCATCCAATAGACATTAATTTTTATTATTTATCTATAGCAATGATAATTATAATCCTAAATAATAAAAAATTACATTCAAAACAGTAGGATAAACCTTTTTGTCTTTCTTTTTTTTTTTATAATATTTAATAATTTTTTTTTTTTTAATGATGACAATTTATTTAAATATTTATCTTCTTTAAAATCATTTATCTAAAATTAAATAGATGAAATATTTGAAAATAATAGTAATAAATATACAATAATTAAATAATTAAATAATAATTAAATAATTAAATAATTTAATAATTAATTTTTGCCTTGATACTAAACCGCATCCTATCATGATTCACCTTGCTTAACCTACTTTAAATGGAATTTTTTAAATTTTGTCTACCATTAATTATAGAAAAAAAAATTTTTTTTTTATTTGGTCTATTTCTTTATCATTAGTTATTAATTAATAATTAATAATTAATAATTATTGTTTGTTCCTATTGACTTAATTATAATTATTATTTTTAATTTAAAAAAAACTTGTAAATTATTATATGGAGTAACATAAAGCATGACCTTATCAATGATTAAAATATGTATATATATATATTAATTGAATTTCATAATGATAAAAAAAAAAAAAAAAAAAAAAAATTGAAATATATTTAGTATTAATTATTTACTAATTATTACTAATTTATTTTTTTAAATGATTAATGATTAATTTGTAACTAATAATGATTATAATTTTTTTTTTATTTTTTACTTATCATTATTTATTCATATTGATTGATTAATTTTTACTATTATTAATATTAATTTTAAAAAAAAAAAAAATTAAATCATGAATAATAATTAAAAGTGTTATCAAATTTAAATATATTGATGAATAAAAAATTAAAAATAAGAGAAAAGAGAGAGAGAAACTTTTTTAGTCATTTGGTGCCTCCAACCATAAAATTAAAAAAAAAAAAAAAAAAAAAAAAAAAAAAAAAAAAAAAGAATATATATAAATATTTTAAATATATTAATATTAAATTATTAATATTAAATTATTAATATTTAAAAATTATAAAATATGAAAATCTCCTTTCTTTTTTTTTTTTTTTTTTTTTTTTTAATATTTTAAATGAAATAATGAAATATGGAATAAAATGAAATTTTAAAATAAAAATTAAAAATACGTTTAATATATTTATATTAAAAAACTTTTAATATATTAAAAATAAATTAAAATTTTATAAAACTATAAAATAATAAAAATAAAAATAAATTTATAAATATTCATAAATATTTAAATATTATTATATCTTAATTATGTTTATATCTTAATTATTTTTATATCTTAATTATTTTTATATCTTAATTATGTTTATAGAGTTCAATTGTAATAAAAAAAATAATAAAATAAAAAAAGTAAATAACAGTAAATAATATAAATAACTAATAACAAATGAATATGAAATAAAAAATAAAAATAAAAATGGAATGACTGATGAAACGGGCAATGACATTTATTAGGATGATAAGAATAAAAATAAAAAAGCCAAAGTCATAATTTTATTATTTAAAAGCATGACTATAAAATAATAATAATAATTACTAAGAATTAAGGATTAAAATGTTTGATAAAAATAATATTAATAAGAATATCTAATAGAAGTTTATACTATTTAAACTTATGATAATGAAAACTTTTTTTTTTTTTATAAAAAAATAAAAAATAAAAAATAAAAAATAAAAAATAAAAAATAAAAAATAAAAAATAAAAAATAAAAAATAAAAAATAAAAAATTTAAAATTTAAAATTTAAAATAAATTAGATAATATGCATAAAAAAAATATTTTAAAAATAAAATAAAAAAAAAAATTAACTCTATTTTATTCCATTTTCTTGATTTTAAAAAATCATAAAAATATATATGAATATATTTATATATATTTTTATACAGAAAAAAAAATTAAAGGTATAAAACTTAAGAATAAGACTTTAATAAAACCTCTTCACTTGAAAAAAGAAGACATGCTATAATACTTATTTTATCTCTTTTATTTAAAAAAAAAAAAATTAGAGTGTTTGTTAGATAAAGATAAACAAAATATAAAAAAAAAATTAAAGGACAACTAATAAGAAAAAAAAATAAAAATATAATAAAAATAAGAATAAAATAAATAGAAATAAAAACCTTTTTTAATATCTATATCATCATTATTTAATTATTAATTTTATTATATAACTAGTAGTTATAACAGAGTAATGATTACAAACAATAATAATTAAAATCAAAATAGTTATACATATTTAAATTTCTTTAGATTATAGTTTATTTTGTTTTTATATTAATCAAAAAATTTTAAAATAATTTTTATTTAAAAAAGAAAAAAAGTTCACATGACCTCATTTCATCAAACTTTAAATAAATAAAAAGTATTAATTATTCTACTATTATGACTATCATTATTTCCTATTATTAAAAACATGTAAAAAAAAAAAATATAATGAAATGAAAATTCAATTCTAAATCATTGAATCGAAAAATGACAATTAAAAATAAAAAAAAAAAAAAAAAAAAAAAAAAAAAAGACGACTTTAAATGACCTAAATCAAATAGAAATAAACAATTGTATCTAAAAAACTAATATTAATAATAACAAAAACCAAATAAGAAAAAAAGGTTTTTCTCTTTAGATTATATATAATAAAACAAAATAAAATTTAAAAATATATATATATATAAATATTTTATTTTTAATTAGTAATTCGTAATCATTAAATATTAATAATTATTCATTTTTACCAAACTTAAAAGGGTAGTTATAATGTTAATAATTTAATTATAATTATTCTATCAATATCCAGAAGTAGATAGTAATAAAATTTAAAGATAAAACATAAATTATATATATATATATATACTTATTGAAGTTGATTTATCTTCTTATTATTTATCATTTTATTATTTATCATTTACTTATATTATTTATATATAATACATAAAAATTGTTTTATATTAAATAAAATTGAATATTAATTAATTAAAATAAATTAAAATTTGTATACAATAAAAATAGGGCAGGACATAAAAAAAAATATGATATATATTTATAATTATCTATCTATGTAATTATTATTTATAATTATATATATATGTAATTTTAATTATATCAATAGATAATAAGTTATATTAAATATATTAAATGAAGATAACTTTTTAATTAATAAATATTAGTAATTAAATAATAAATAATAAATAATAAATAATAAAAAGAGTATTTATTAATAAATAATAAATAATAAATAATAAATAATAAATAATAAATAATAAATAATAAATAATAAATAATAAATAATAATTAATAATTAATAATTAATAAATAATAAATAATGAATAATAAATTAATATTAAATAAAAAAAGATATAAAGTATAATTATTTAATTACGGCTATAGATATTATATTTGTAAAATTTTGTAACATATATTAATAATAAATTCTTAAAAAGAGGCGTATATATCATAAGTGTTAATGAAAACATGTGTTCCCCATAATAATAATTAATAACAATAAAAAATGATAATAATAATATAAATAAAATTAATGATAATAATAATATAAATAAAATTTATGATAATAATGTAAATAAAAATAATGATAATAATAATATAAATAAAATTAATGATAATAATAAAGATAAATAAAATTGACAATAATAAAAAATGATTTTAAAAAGTAGAAACAATGTAATACTTTGTATAAATAAAAAGAATGATAATAATAATATAAATAAAAATAATATTTATTATTCAGTTATATACCATTCAATTATTTTTGTTTTAATTTTTTTCTTAATCTTAATTATACATAATAAGGTTAAATTCCAATCAGAGCTTAAAGTAAAAAAAAAAAAAAAAAAAAAAAAAAAAAAAAATTAATCTAAAATATATTTAGTATAATTAAATTTCTTTTTTTTATAGATTAATATAAAAATTTTAATTTTTTTTTTTTTTTTTTATATTTTAAATGAATAATCGAAATGTCATTTTTATCGTGGATTACCTAACTTTTTTTTTTTGGATGGTTTTATCTTTTGTAGAAAAAAAAAATTAAAAAGAATTTGTTTCTATTTTGTACTTTTTATGTTTATTTAGTTTATATTTAAAAATAAATAAAAATAAAAGATTCTCGCTATTATATAAATATATTAAAAGAGATATAAACATCCCAAGTATCATATAATTAATGCTTAATAATATTTAATAAATCTTTTAGATAATTTTATTATAAAAAATATAAAAATAAATGAAAAAAAAAAAATATATATATATATATATATATATAAAAGTTTTTTTGAATTATTTTCCTCTAAAATAAATTAATGAATAATAAATAAATAAAAATAAAAATAAAATAAAACTTTATTTTCTAAGAAAAGATATTGAACATAAAACTTTATTCCTTATTAAACTAAAACAACTATTTTTACGATATAGAAAAAAAAATAAAAAAATAAAAATATTAAAAATTAAATAAAAATAAAATATATTAAATAAATAAAATATTTAAATTTTAAAAAAATTGATAAAATAAAAATAATAAAAATTGAAATAAAAAAGAAATAACAATAAATTAATTTTTTTTATGAAGAAACCTTCATTCTTTGTATACAATGTACTCTATATAACAAAGAATACTGAAAACGATGAAAACTCTTAATTTCTTTTTTTTTTTTATCAATTATATAATAATTTATATAATTAATTATTATATGCTATTAACTTTATATAATTATAATGATATTATAATATTTCTTTTTTTGATTTTTTAATTCTTATTTTTTTTTATAAATTTTTATTTTTTAATATTCCCTTTCCTAAATTTATTTTATTTTTATATATATATATATATTTTGTTATTTTTTTTTTAAAAAAAAAATTTTAATTTAATTTAATCTTTTTTTTTTTTCTTTTTTTCTATTCTTTTATTATTTTTTATTTCATTTTTATTTCGTTTATTATTTTATGGCATTTTTTTTTTTTTTTAAATATTAGGAATCCTAAACCAATGATCTTTTTTTTTTTTTTTTTAAAGATAAAACTTTATATTAATAATATTTTTTTTAATCTTTTTATTTATTTTATTTTATTTTATTTTATTTTATTTTATTTTATTTTATTTTATTTTATTTTATTTTATTTTATTTTATTTTATTTTATTTTATTTTATTTTATTTTATTTTATTTTATTTTATTTTATTTTATTTTATTTTTTTTTATTTTATTTTATTTTATTTTATTTTATTTTATTTTATTTTATTTTATTTTATTTTATTTTATTTTGTTTTATTATAAATAGTTCATCTTGTTTATATATATTTATTTTAATTTTGATTTAAATTTAACCCTTTTATTTTTTTTATCTTTTATTTTTTTTTTTTTTTTTTTTTTTTTCTTATTTTTTTTAATTGATTTAAATTGATTTTATTCAATTTATTTAAAAAAAAAAAAAAAAGTTAGTTTGCCAACTTCTTTAATTAAAAAAAAAATTTCTCTTTTCTTTTGCTTTTTATTTATATTTAAATATATATATGTAGCTATATTTTAATAAATTAATAAAAGTATTAAATTTTTTTTTTATCTAATCTTTAATTATTATATTATTTTATTAAATAACTTTTTTTTTTTTTTTTTAATAGAATCTACTATTTACTAAATTAATATAAATCAAAATTAATAATAAGAATAAAAATATTTTTTTAAAATAATATTTAATATTAATTATATACATCTTTTTATATAAAGATATATACATATTAGTATTTTTATTATTAGTAGTAAAATAATTTTTAATCACTTGAATAATTTTTTTTTTGTATTTAGAGATATTTCATTTTATATAGAATATATTTTATGTGTAGAAAAAATAAATATTTCATATAGAATTTAATTTTTTTTTTTTTTTTAGAGAAAAATAGATATTTTATAATGAACTATATATTATTGTACATAGAGAGATATGTATTTTATATAGAACCATATTTTCATACAAATTAAAAATAAAAAAAATAAAAAAAAAAAATTAAAAGATAATTCTAAAAAAAAAAGTTTTAATTAAAAAAAAAAAATTTTTAAACTCTATATAAATCATAATAATATCTATTTAAAATGTATATAAATTTAGATATAAAAATAATATAAAATATTATAAAATAAAATTATATAAAAATCTTTAAAAAAAAAATAATGGGATAATGGATAATCCTAATGAATAATAATGATAGAATAAAGCAAATGGATAATCCTAATGAATAATAATAAAATAAGGTTATAAGATATAAAATCAGAGAAATTTTAATTAATGTCTAAAAACTTTAAAATGAGTACAAAAAGTACAATGTATATTTATAAATAAAAGAAAAAAAAAAATAAGATTCAATTAAAAAAAAAAGTTAAAAATAAATATAATGAATGAAGAATGAATAAAAAAAAAAAATTAAATATTTATAATAAATTATTATAATAAAATAAAGTGGATTTATTTTATAACAACATTTTTTTTATTTTTTAAAAAATAAATGAATAGTATGAAAAAATTATCATATTAAGAGTTATAAATAATTTATAGTAGGACTATTTTATTACTACTAATAATAATAGATAAAAGGAAAATAAAAAAAAATTTTTTTATATAATTAATGATAAAGTTTTAATTTTAATTTAATTTTTATTTATTTATTTTTTTATTTTGTTTATTTAAAAAAAAAAAAAAAAAGAGGAATTTAGATTATTTTTATTATTATTATTATTACTATTATTTCAAAATTTTATATTTATTCTACTTTTTTTTTTTTTTTACTTTTTTTTTAGTTTATCCTCTTAAAATGAACTTTTTTATAACCTACAAAAAATTTATTCATTTATCTTTTTTTTTTTTTTTTTTTTTTTTTTTATAGTTTAACTAAATTTTATTTAAGATTTTACGTTTTCATTTAAAAAAAAAAACATTTTTTTTTTAATATAAATCATATGAATAATTTTTATTATCATTATGATTTATACAAAATAATAATAATAATAGTAAAGTTTATTATAATGATTATGATAAACTATATTTTATATTTTATTTTATTTATAATTGATAATTGGTTAAATTTATTGTAAAGTGGATAAGCTTTTAAATATTAATGACTATCACCATCACTTAATTTTAAATGATTTAAAGAAAATTTATTATTATTATTTCTAATTTATTGCATCTAATAATTATGTATGATAGCTAATAATGTCTATGACAATAACTAATGTAATATTACTATTAAACATGACCATATCCAATTATTTAGTGTTAATATCATTAATAATATAACTATATCAATTATTTATTGTTAATATCATTAATAATATAACTGTGTCAATTATTTATTGTTAATATCATTAATAATATAACTATATCAATTATTTAGTGTTAATATCATTAATGTTAATATCAATAATAATATAACCATATCAATAATTTATTTACTATTATTAATTTTTTTATTTAAAATATTAATTTTGTTACTTAATATTGTTATTATTAAATATTACCATAATCATATCTATGAATAATCATTAATATTGTTATTACTAAATTATTACCATAAGAATAATTATGTATTAATATAGTAATTTATTTATAAATTAATGCTTTGGGTATCATCACTATTTAGTTTATAAAAAGCTTTTTATATACATAATTCTTACATACACCTAGATATATACACATATTATATCCTATATATATAAATAAGTTTATATATTTTTGATTTGATAATTGTATTAATTAATTTAGATGAAGATTTATAATAAATGTTCATAAATGTTAAGAGTTATATTAATAGATAGAAAATAATATAAAATATGTAATATTACAAATAAGTCAAATATATATAATATATATATATATATATATTATTTTTATTTTTATTTTTAATAATTCTTTTTATGGATGATGTTATCCTATCAATTCTTTTTTTTTTTTTTTTAGAATTGTAGTTTGTTTTTATAAAAAAAAAAAAAATTTTTCCTTTTTTTTTTTCCTTTTTTTTTTTTTATTTTAATTAAAATTGGACTTTTATGGTTATATTAATCCATTGATTAAAAGAAAAGAAAAAGAAAAATAATTGAAATTTAATTAAATTTAATTGATTATTAATAATATTTATTTATTTATTTATTTATTATTAATGATAGTAATATTTATTTATTTATTAAACATTAAATATATATATTATAAATATAATAGTATAGTTAACTTATTTGAGGTATGAAATGGACTCCACTTTTTTTTTTTTTTTTTTTAGTAGTACTGCGATTAAATAAATAAATGTTAAAATAAATAAATAAATATATAGATTAATAAATAAATATAAATAAATAATTATAAATAATTAGATAAATAGTTAAATAGATAAATAGACAAATAAATATAAATAAATAAATAAATAAAATAGTTTTTCCAGTTTTTATCCTGATGGTTAGTACGTGAAACTGACCCTCATAAGGTTTCTGGATTGACCTCTCAACTATCTCCTGAATTTATATGGGGGTGGTTTTCATCCTTTAATGGTGGTTCTTTCCTATCGATGAAGTTAGCGTTCGCTTGTCATGTTAAGCATTTTTGTTGCTTGTTGTTAGACTTTATGTAATTACTAGTGCAAGGGAGCACTTTTAAATCAAAAAAAAAAAAAAAATGTATATATATATATATATATATATATATAGTGTGTGTGTGTGTGTGTATGTGAAAATGGAAGAATCTTTGATACTACTTTAAACTTTATGACTATATAAATAATAAATAATGATGAAAGGAGGTGAAATTTTACTGACTCATTATACGAGAAGGTCTAACGTACAAAACAAACAAAATAAATATTGATTAATAAAAAAATATTTATATATATATATATATATATATTTTTTTTTTTTTTTTTTTTCAGTATTGAAACTAACTTGGAGTGTATCTAACAGATTAAAGGATTTTAAATGATATAGAATATAGATCTGATAAAAAAAAATTACTTTTTTTTTTTTTTTATTGAAACTAACTTAGAGTGTATCTAACAGATTAAATGATTTTAAATGATTTTAAATGATATAGAATATAGATCTGATAAAAAAAAATTACCTTTTTTTTTTTTTTTTTTTTTTTTTTTTTTATTTTTTTCAGTATTGAAACTAACTTAGAGCGTATCTAACAGATTAAATGATTTTTTAAATAATATAGATCTGATAAAAAAAAATTACTTTTTTTTTTTTTTTTTTTTTTTGTGTGTAGTTGATATCATCAATACCGATTATAAAAAAAAAAAAAAAAAGGATTTAGAATTTTAAAAGGGAACCTTTTGAGATAGAACTTTTTTTTTTTTTTATTTTATTTTAAAAAAAAAAAAAAAAAAAAAAAAAAAAAAACACTGGGATCTTCGTTTTGATGGTCGTTATTTTTTTACCGAAGTAATATCAAATTAAAAAAAAAAAAAAAAAAAAAAAAAAAATTGTTATTGTTTGAAATTTAAGTGAATTTGATCGAAATATCATCATAATCATAAAAAGGGACGAATCATGATAATAATAATAAAAAAAAAAAATTAAATATTATATATTATTATAAGAAGGTTGGATCACGGTAGAAAGTATCCCATACAATATATGGAACTGTTCAATATCTATTAGTTCATTAGTAGAAGAGAAGGAAAAAAAAAATTTTAAAAAAAACTTTTGCTATTAAAT
>JACVTC010000005.1:697500-707500 GCA_016946835.1 Neocallimastix lanati (nom. inval.) | reverse complement strand
ATTTTTATTCTTATGCTTATTAAAATAATCAATAATTTTACATACTGTGGACTTCTTGGTGGAAATGCAGTATATGAAATCTTAAAAACCAGTTCCGGGGAAAGAAGGAAGGCGTTTTATTAATAATATCTTTCAATAAGACCACCCACTTTCGAGTGAGTCTTCTTTTCTCTATTTTATATATTTCATGGGGGTTTTTAGGGAATTCCTTACTAATGTTAATCCTATTATGATTAGCGAATTTTTTTACACGATGATGTATTAGTTTTGTATTAGCAGTTAGACCTACTGTTGTCAAGAACATCAACATCGAAACGTTTTTCATTGTCGATGCTCTTGACAACGGCAAGGCAAAGAAGAAATTCTGATACAGATTTCGAATAATAACTTTTTTTTCTTTCTTTTTTGCCACATGAAGTAATCAATGAGAAACGAATGGAAAGAATTAGAGGATCCGTGAACTTAGAGAAATTAAATTCAACCTTTGCACCCTATTTTCGTCCTCGAAAACCACATAATGTAGTTTTTTAATATTAATATAAAAAATTTCATATATTTTTATTTATTAATAAATATTATTAAATAAAGTTTATTTATTGAGTCTAAAAAAAAAAAAAAAAAAAAAAAAAAAAAAAAAAAATATTTAATTATTCAATTATTTAATCATTTATTATTTATAATTTAATTACTTATTATTTATTGATAAATACTCTTTTTATTATTTATTATTTGTTATTTATTATTTATTATTTATCATTTATTATTTATTATTTATTATTTATTATTTATTATTTATTTTATTTATTATTTATTTATTTATTTATTATTTATAATGTATTATTTATTATTTATAATGTTGTATTATTTAATTATTTATTATTTATAATTTGTTTTTTTCAAAGAATGTTTTTAAATATCATAAAATTTATATATTGTAATGTATTGTAATATATGTATTTTTAATTAAATCTATTAAAAGCGTTTATTTAAATATTTTGAAATTTTAAAATTTTTTAAATATTTTTGATAGTAAAATGTCAAAATTTAATTTATAATAATTTCTTATTAACACAAAAACATGTTATATCAAATAAATAAATAAATAATTTTTTATAATTTTTTATTTTTTTTAATAATTAAATGATTTTTAAAATCTAATTTTGAAATTTCAGGAAAAAAAAATATATATATATTTTTTATGAAATTTAATTTATTAAGTTATAAAATAAATAAAATAAAAAAAATATTTATTTTAAGAACCAAAATTTTAAAGAATATATTTTATAAAGTTATTAATTAATTTTTACACCACAAAAATAAAAGAGAAATGAATAATCAAATAAAGTTATAAAAAGATATTTAATATTGCTTTAGAAATAATTTTATAGTTTAAATAATAATAATATTTGAAAAATAAAAAAGAAAAGAAAAGAAAAGAAAAGAAAAGAGAGAAAGAGAAAGAGAAAGAGAAAGAGAGACGAGGTTTAATTTCATTCAAAAAAGAAAAAAAAAAAAAAATTCAAAATTTCAGATTAAATTAAAAAATTCAATCAAATAATAATATTATTAATAATAATAATAATAATATTAGTATTAATAGTGAAATAAATAATATTTATTATAAAATGGACTTAATAAAATTAAAACACTATTGGATATTTATAATAACTTTGCTCTTTTACTGTATCGGTTGCATAATTCATTTTATTGCACAGAAAAACGGTACAAGACCTCAAAAAGAAAAAGAAATATTAAAGAAAGTCAGTCCAAGTACTGTCCTATTCAATAGTAAGAATAGTAATGCTACTGTAGATACACCAGAGAATGACTATGCTTCTCCTTCCAATTTATTTTATTTCGCACAAGTAATATAATATGAATTTATAAAAAAAAAAAAATTTTTTTTCTTTATTCTATTATTTTCTATTATGTTAAAAATAAAAAAAAAATTTTTTTTATTTTGTTTTAAATGAATATTTTATTTTTTAAATTTCAAGTTTATAAAGTAATTTAATAAAAATGATATGTTTTTTGAAATTAATAGAAATTTAAAGCTTTTATTATATTTTATTTGATTTTATTATTATTTTTTAAAAAAAAAAAAAATTTTATAAATAAGAAGTTTATAATTAAAATGATATATATTATGAAATTACACATACATATACATATATAATACCAAATCTCTATTGCTCCTATTTTTATTTTTATCTTATTTAATTTTTTTTTTATTTTTTTTGAACTTTTTTTTAAAAAAAAAAAATAATAATAATAATAATAATATTTATTATTATAATTAATATTATTAATACTATTACTACTACTACTATTATTATTATAATTTAAAAGATTTCAGATATTCATATGTCTTTAGACTACAACAAAGGAGCTCAAGGTCACTTGTTATTCTTTCTGAAAAAAATGATACCCTTACTGGATCCTCAATTCCTTTTCATCACTGGAGATATTGCCAATTCTAAAAAATATGGTGGAATGAAGGTAGGTACTGATGAAAATGAATGGAAAATGTATCATACCATCCTGGAAAAAACCGACATCCTCCAAAAAAATAATGGAACCTTCCTTTGGGATTTACGAGGTAATCATGATTGTTTCATGGTTCCGGAATGGTCAAGTCCATACAATTATTACAGAACTTACAGTAAAACAAAATCAAGAGGATTTTCTTTCCTCTACGAAACATCATATGGAACCTATTCCTTTATCGGATTGGATGGATGGTAATTTTTTTTTATATATATATATTTATAAAAAAAAAAAAAAAAAAAAATTAAAATAATAGTAATAATAATATTAATAATAATAATAATAATAATAATAATAATTATAATGAATAATAAATAATAAATAATAATAATAATAATAAGATATTATATTAAATATATACTTTCTACTAATTTATAAAATAATTATATAAATATATATTATATAAATAATTTATAACCAATTGATAAAATAATAATAATAATATATTAAATATATATACTTTTCTGCAATTTAATAAAATTAATAATATAATAATAAAAGTCCTACATTTACACCCTCTAATCCGTTCTTTGGTATCATCGATGAAGTTACAATGGATACCTATACTGAATTTATGGATCTCGTGAAAACGAATAAGAAAAATCGTCATAATTTTGTATTTCTTCACTATCCTGAAACTACCGCTAAATTTGGAACGTCTTCTACTGGAAAACGTTGGGAAGATTATACCAAGGACATCTCCTTATTATTAACAGGTCATTTCCATAATATTATAGGTAAAATATTCTCTTTCTTTTATGTATATTTATAATGATTTATAAAAATTAAAATAAAAATAAAAATAAAAATAAAAATAAAATAAATAAATAAAATTATATATATATATATATATTTACTTTTTTTTTATATAATGATTTATTGATTTATATATAAGAAGATTTTTAATTAATTATTTTATATGTAAATTTAAATTTATATATATATATTACATATATATTAATATATATTATTTATTGAATTATAATTTATTTTTATTTTTATTTCTATTTTCATTTTTATTTTTTATTTTTATTTTTATTTTTATTTTTTTTCTATATATATATATACAAAACGTAAAGGTGATCAAATTTATGCCTATCATAATAATTATTTAGAAATAGAATTAAGCGATTTTAAATTACATGGAAAATATCGTATTGTTTCTATCGATAATGATATTGTTTCCTTTACAGATTATAGTCTTCCCTTACCAGAATTACCTTTTGATTTTAAAACTTCCAACGTTGAGGATTTAATTAATCAACCTCCTTGGATATTTCAACATCCTATTGCTCCAATCGTTCATATTACTTCTCCAAAAAATAGTAGATATATTTTAAAGACAAATCGTGAACCGGTGAAAGAATCCTTAACTTCTGGCTATGTCAGAGTATTAGTTTTCAGTCAACAATCTCCAAATGATTTGAAGCTTTCTCTCTTCATTGATGGTAAGGAACAACAAGTTCAATTTAATTATGTAGGAGATCAACTTCAAAATTCTATCACCACTAAAAAAAATAATAAAAGATCCTTGGATACCATTAATATTTTTTTAAAAAAAGAAAAAAAAAGAGGTGAAACTACCCCTGTCGCTACAATGGAATCTCAATCTATTGAATCGAAAGTACCACCCCTTTGGGTTGCTCGATGGCAGAGCACTTCTTATGACGATGGTCGTTCCCATGAATTAAAAGTTGTTGCTTTCGATAGTAAAACTCAATTAAAAGGTGAAAATACAATTACATTTCGTATGGATGGTCAAAAAGATGATTTAGATATTCCTCTTCGGGGTCAATTCCTTTTAAAATCTGTTTTTCCAAAATTGGTATGTTTTTTTTTTTTTTTTTTTTTTTTTATTTTATTTTTTTTTTTTTTTTATTTTATTTTTTTTTTTTTTTTATTTTTTATTTTTATTTTTTTTATTTTTTTAAAAAATAAATAAATAAATAAATAAATAAATAAAAATAAAAAAAATTTATAATGTATTATTTATATTAATATTATATATATAAATATATATGTATTATTATATATTTATCTATGAAAAATATTTATAATAATATTTATAATAATAATCTATAATTGTTACTTATTAATTTTTTTTTTTTTTTTTTTTTTTTTATTTATTTATTTATTTTTATACTATTAATATTAATTATAATATTATAATATTAAAATAAAATATAATTTATTTATTAATAGCTTCCAATTCTTTTTGGTATTGTATATCTTAGTTATGAAGCCATAATTTTATTTTCAAGATTATATGCTGTAAAATATATTATACCAAATCATGATAATCTACCATTTTTACCTGATAGATACATTGGTGACTTAATTTTCAGTGAAACAAAATCTTTTCATGAAACATTCTTCAAAAAAACATTCATCCTACCATTCATTGAAGCATTCACCTTAAATGGTATATTTTATCCATTGCAAATTCTGGTCATTTATATGTTAGTATTCCCATCGAGAGTTGGTCTAATGTCAAGATCAAGTGAACATTTCTCAAGATTTTGTGGTGAATTTCTTTATGGTTTTTATGGTTCTGGTCAATGGACGAATACGTATGATCAATATGGAATCTTTATGGCGACATTTTTACTCGTTCTATACCTGGATACCCTTCTTATCGTTTTTGCGAATCATCGTCATGAACGTAATCATCTTCTGACCCTAATCATCTTATCCTTGATCTGTGGTTTTCAATTGATCCTCTCGATAAGTACTACCTATATGCATGGTGGTATTCTAACCGTTTTACTCTCACCTTTTCCTGTTTGGATTTATGTGTACTGTTGGTTCCTGCTCATCATGATTATCATCCGTAGATTCCGAAGTTATAAGCCTGTCACTCCAGAATTAGCTCCAATACAAATTTAAGAAAAAAAAAAAAAAATTTTTTTTTTTTTTTTTTTTTTTTATACCTATAATTATAAAAATTTAAAAAGAAAAAAAAAAAAAAATATACTATAATCCTATAAAAATCTTCCTAATTAAAATAAAAAGCTAAATCATTGATATAAAAAAAATATTCATAATAAAAATAAATAAATACTCTATAATTGATAAATTTAATAATTATTACATAAAAATATTCATAAATAAAATGAAAAGCTAATAATTTGATAATAGTAATTTAATAATTATTATATAAAAAATATTCATAAATAAAATGAAAAACTAATAATTTGATAATTAATAAATTAGAAATGATAGAAATAGAGTATTCTTTAATATTTAATATCAATTAGATTAAAATAATATTTTTTTTTTTTTTTTCATATATTATTTTAATTATTATTATTATTATTTTTTTTTTATGCGTTATTACTAATAATTTTATTTATTATTGTTCTAACATTAATTATTAGTAATTCTATTTATTATTATCAATAATACCATTATTATTAATAATTTTATTTATTATTATTTATACTACCCATTATTATTCATAATTTTTTATTATTATTATTTATGTTAATATTATTATTAATAATTTTGTTTATTTATTATTATGTATATATTAAAATTAAAGCATATCATTTTTAATTATATTTATAACATGTCATATGTCATATCAAATCTAATCATCATAAATAATTTCTTTTATCCATATTTAATATTATTAAATTATTAATAATATTTATTATTTATTTATTTATTTATTTATTTATTTATTTATTTATTTATTTATTTATTTATTTATTTATTTATTTATTTATTTATTTATTTATTTATTTAATGTTAAAATATGTTAATATATTCGTTAATTTTTTATTAAAATATAGTATTACAATTAACAAATGAATAAAGCCTTAATGCATTGATAATATTAAAATAATTAAATACTTTGAATCATCATAAAATAAATCAATAAAATTGACATAATCAATATTATAATAAAATTTCTATTTTTTTTTTTTTATTTTTTTTTTTTTTTTTGAATAACTTTTTAACAAAAAAAGAGTTTCATCAGAATATTAATAAAATATTCTTATTAGAAGATAATTATACCAATAAATTAAAATAATAATTACACTAATTACATCAGTTATCATTTATACCAGTTTTTTTATTTAAGAAGAATTAAATAAAAAAAGATAAATAAATAAAAGACTGTTAAATTTTGTAAAAAAATAATAATAATAATAATAATAATAATAATAATAAATAAGTATTTGATAGAAGTACATGATAGAAGTTGGTTAACTTATGTATAATATAAAGGTCTAAAAATATATAAAAATTTAAATAAAATAGAATTTTCTTAAAAAAAAATAAAAATAAAAATAAAAATAAAAAAGATTAATTATCATAGATATAATTATACTTTTAATGACATAAAAATTTTCATAAAAAAAAAAAAAAAAAAAAAAAGAAAACAGGCATCGAAGTAATTAAACTTAAAATTACAAAAAAAACTTTCATTGAAAAAAAAAAAAAAAAATCATCATAGATATGATAATATTATTTTTAAAAAATGGCTTTTAACCACAAGCCATAATTATATTGTAAAGGTAATATAAGTTTAAAATTCAATAAAAAATTCTATTATAAATTATATATTTTTCAAAAAAAAAAAAAAAAAAAAAAAAAAAAAAAAAAAAAACGTAATATATATTCATCAATTAACTAACATAGAGCTTAGAGAGGAATTTTTGAATATGTAAAATATATGATAAAACTAAAAATGTAATATTATGTACATATAGCATAAGCCACAATGTAATGGTATTAAACTATGTTATTTAAAATAATGTATGTAACCCCTTAAAATTGACATTAATAAAAAAAAAACTATATTAATGGAAATTGACATGATTATTATGAAACATGACATTACTGATTTTTTTAATAATAAAACAAATTTTTTATAAAAAAAAAAAAAAAAAAAAAAAAAAAAGACTTTAATAAATTACTTTATATATCATTTAATGCAGAGATAATAATCAAATTTTAATTTTTATTTAATCATTTCTTATTGATTATTTTCAATTTTTTCAAGCTTTGATTAAAATTTTCATATGAACTCACTTTTAACTCTTCTTAACTAGAAAGTTTTTTTTTTTAACGCCATTTTTCATATCTCAACTTTTTTTTTTTTTTTTTTTTTTTTTTTTTGTATATATCTATTTATATATATTTATCTATATTTATCTATATATATATATATATATAGGAAAATGATTCTCCGACTTTTCCGCATATATTTTCTTTCTATTTTTCTATTTTATTTCATTTTTTTTTTTTTTTTAACTTAAATTTTAGAGGTAACCAAAAGAAATAAAAATTTAAATATATTAAAATTTTAATTATTTAATTAACATCTATATATTAAAGTATATTGTAATAAATTATTTATCCTATTATACATAATATTTAATATGTTAGAAATAAATATAAATAAAAATTTTGTTTAATATCATATTATATTATTAATAATTGAATAATAAATAAAAATATTAAATGTGGGTAAATTTTATCAAATAAAATAATATAAATATAAATAAATATAAATAAATATATATATATAAAAAAGAAAAGAATTATATAGAATATAATTTTATTAAAAGTTTATGGATTATTTATTTATTTATTTATTTATTTATTTATTTATTTATTTATTTATTTATTTATTTATTTATTAATAATTTAGTATTATTTATTTATTTATTCTCTATTTATTTATTTATTTATTTATTTATTTATTTATTTATTTATTTATTTATTTATTTATTTATTTTTAGGTATTTTATTTTAATAATCCTTATATTACTATTATTAACTATAAATCATTTAATTATTTATTATTAATTGTTTATTATTAATTATTTTATTATAATAACTTATTATTTATTATTTTATTATTAATTATTATTATTTATTTATTTACTTACTTAATTGTTTTTTATTTATTTATTTATTTATCTATTTATCTATTTATTTATTTATCTATTTATTTATTTATTTATTTATTTATTTATTTATTTATTTATTTATTTATTTATTTATTTATTTATTTAAAATCGTAAGATTTTTTTTATATATAATATATTAATATTGTTTTTAATTAAAAAAAAAAAATTATATATATATCATAAAATTTAACTTTTTTTTTTTATTCCTTAAAAAATTAAAGAAACACAAAAATAAAAATATAATAAAGATACCTAAAATTAAGTAATAATTATAAAAAAAAAAAATTATAAAAAAAATTTAAAGTATTATTTATTCAGGAAATATAAAAAAAAAAAAAATAAAATAAAATAAAATAAAAATACTATTATCGTTAACTTATAAAAATAATAAAAAAAAAAAAAAAAAAAAAAAAAAAAAACAAGCAATAAAATAATTTATTACCTTTTTTAAAAATTTAAATTGACAGATTATTAATAAAACTTTCAAAATATATATTAATAATAGAACAAATTAAAAATAATATTAATTAAATAAATTAAAATAGTAAAAACTTTTATAATAAATTGTAGTAATAAAATTAATCAAATAAAAAAAAAATAAATAAATTAAATAAATTTAAAAAGAAATTTAAAAGAAGAAAAATAATTATTAATATATATTAATATATATTTTCAAAATGGATTTTAAAGTAAAATATAAACATTATTGGATATTTCTAGTTACTATCATATTTTATTGTATTGGTTTTGTAATACATTTCATAGCGCAACATCAAGGTACACACCCTCATAATGGAAAAGAAATATTAGAAAAAGTGAATCCAATCACTACAGTAATTAATGAATCAAAACTATCAAACAATAACAGAACAACCGAGGAAGGTGACAATGCAAAATATACTAGCCCCGATAATTTGTTTTATTTTATACAGGTATATATATATATTTATTTATTTTTTATAAAAGATAACATATTTTATTTTAATAATAATTGTAAGAATTATTTAAAAAGAAAAAAATAGTACAAATATACAATAATACAAAAAAAGAAAAAAAACTAGCAAATAAAAAAAAATAAATTATATAAAATGAACTAAATTTTCAATATGTTAAAAACAAAAAATAAATAAAATATAGTAGAAAAACTATAATAATATTTTTTTTTTAAAAATTAAAAAGTATATATATAATTGATTTTAATTTGTTTATTATTATTTTTTTTTTATAATGTAATTTATATAATATATTATTTTTAAAAAAGATTTCAGATATTCATATGTCAGATAAATATTCAAAAGGGGCCCAAGGAAGTTTATTATATTTTTTAAAGAAAATGATACCAATAATTGATCCAAATTTTCTTTTTGTTACAGGAGATATCACAGATTCTGTTAATGGATCTGGTGTAGGTACAGTTGAGGATGATTGGAAAATGTATCGTAAAATTATAGATAATACCGGCATAGAAAATAAAAATAATGGAACTTTTCTATGGGATTTGAGAGGTAATCATGATTGCTTTATGGTAC
>JACVTC010000005.1:690000-692500 GCA_016946835.1 Neocallimastix lanati (nom. inval.) | reverse complement strand
TCAGGATCTTCAATCCAACCATAGTTTTGATATTCAATTAAAACTTTAATTAATTTTTTATTTATCTCCAGTACCTTTATATATATATAATTAAATTGTAAATAAAATATTTATATAAATATTTATAATAGAAAAATGGAATTAATATTTTTTCTGAATTAATCTTTTATTTTTTTTTTTTTTTTTCATTTAAATATCTATATATAATAAATTGAATATAAATTAAAAGTACATTTTGAATAGCTGAATAGCCTAGTTGAGGAACTAAAACAGGTTGAAGAACAGAACCACTATCTTCTCCTTTTGAAGTTAATTTATTTTTATTATTGGCAGATGTATTTTGAAGTGAAATTGTAGACATTTTTTTTTTTATTTTTTTTTTTTTTTTTTTTGAACAAAAATAATATATTGATTATAAATTATTTACAAATATTTAGTTGATACGGTTATTCAATTTCAATTTAAATTTGTTTTCGTTGTTTTGGGGGAAAAAATAAAAAAATAAAAAGTAAACCACTTTAAAATAGGAATCAATACGATTTAAATTAATATTATATAAAAATAATTAAAAAAAAAAATAATAACAAATAAATAAATAAAATAATTTATAATTTTGAAACAAAAAAAAAAAAAAAAAAATATTCATAAATATATAAATAAATAAATTATTACTATGCTTATTATAAATTAGATGAAAATTTGTGACAACGAAAAAAAAAAAAATTTTTTTTTTTTTTTTTTTTTTTAAATTTTTAATTAAAAAAAAAAAACTGTCGTGTGTAACCTGAAAATTAAATTTTTTTTTTTTTTTGATGATTAAAAATAAAAAATAAAATAAAAGTTAAATAAACTAAAAATATTTTAAAAATTAAAAAAAAAAAAAAAAAAAAAAAAAAAAAAAAAAAAAAAAACTTTTTTTTTTAAAAAAAATAGAATTAAATAAAATAAAATAAAAAAAAAAACTTGCAATTAATAAGAATATTATTTTATTTTAATTTTTTAAAATAAAATAAAAAAAAAAATTTTGTAATTAATAAGAATATTTTAAAAGTATTTTATTTTTTTTTTATATTAATATTGAAATAGATTATTTTTTAATTTGTTTTAAGAATAAAACGATAAGATTAATACTGAAATAGATAATTTTTTAATTTGTGATATAAATAATAAAATTCAATTGACATTGGTATTAATAATACAGTGAATAGATCAATTGGTGAATATCGTGTTAATATATGTAATTTTTTGAATAATGAAGTGTGAGAATATATATATGTTGACGTGGTAGAAGAGATGCAGTCATTATTGACATCACCTCTCATAACCCGTCGCCACCCTTCTGCCCAGAGCTAAATTCCCCTTATCCAATTCCTACCTATATCACCATTGACCAGGAGTATTGGAAAGGGAATCATTCATTCCTCTCCCCCTCTCCCTCCCCTTGTGGGTGTAATCCTTGGTGTGTTGGAATTCAACACTATTAAATAATATTTTATTATAAATTTAATAAAAATTTATTTATTTATTTACTTATTATTCTATTTATTTATTTATCATTATATTTATTTATTTATTATACATAAATTTTATTTATTTACATAATTAATGATACATAAAATTATGATTATATCATAAATGTACAGCATTTTGACTAAAAACTTTTAAAACATTAAAGTGAATTGAGTAAACTTTGTCCTGATGGATAGAAATAATTTTTTTTTTTTTTTTTTTTTTTTTTTTTTTTTTTTTTTAGAGCCTATCGCCTGTTTATAATTATTGTTAGTATAGCACAGCCTTATCAGATTTGATTCATTCCCTTAACATATTAGTGCCTTTTAATATTATTATCAATATATATATATATATGATTATCATAATCAAGGGCAATAAAACGTCTTCTAAGAAGATCATACTAAGATAAATATATATAATATATATATATATATCTTAATCAAGGGAGATAAAACGTCTTCTAAGAAGATCATACGAAGATAAAAAAAATTATATATATATATATAGATAAATATATAAATATTTTTTATTAACTTTGAAATTTGTTTATAATTATTATACTTTTATCATTTGAGGTAGTTTCTTCAATAGATCTTGTTTATTTTTTTTTTTTTTTCTTCTACTCATTTTATAGAATATAAATTTCTAATATAAAAAAAAATTAATAAAATTCATTTAATTTCGATTAAAATATTTATATAAATATATATTGTAGTCTTTTAAAGTATTAAGATTAGTGTTTTTACTTATTTTAATTAATACTTTTACTATTTTAAAGTACTTAAATTCTATATTTTATTTTATTTTTATTTTATTTTGTCAAAAGAAAACAAAAAGGAAAAAGAAAAATTATTAATATATTTAATAAAAAAAAAAATTCTTGGATTAAAACTCTATTTAAAATAAATAATAATCTAACCCTAATTTTAATTTCATTTAATGGTAAGCTAACCCAATATATATATAAATGTATGATATTTTATAAAAA